>JABUQX010050664.1:0-2500 GCA_015478945.1 Trachelipus rathkii
GAAGAAGAAGATTCCTCTCTATGTAAGTGTACACACAACTAAAACCACGCTTACAAGGGTACAATTGTCTCCAACACCACCTGAGCAGACAAACCAGACAATGATATCAGCTATTTTCCCCTTTGATTGAATATCGTGGCTAACAGTCTAGCCACCCACGAGTTGATTTTTTTTGATGTACTTTTAGTCCAAAAAAAAGATCAAGAAGAACATAGGTCTACTTATTTTTTAGCGTATGAAATACACCGCAAATGGGCAAATGGTAAATTCATTAATTTCGTACTGTGAAAAAGAATAAGTAAACATTATCTCATGCATCTTTTATGTTAGTGTCAAGCAAATTTAAAAAACCTTAGTCCAATGACATGGTAGATAAGCTTACTTTTTAACTCGAGCAAACCGTTCCATATTTCTTATTTTTTTTATTTTATTTTATTTTATTTTTGTATTGCAGTTAGTTGCTGCTGTGTTTTCGAAGTACACTTCGATTATTACTCAATAAATTACAAGCGTCCAGAAGATTTTCCCTTAACCGTCGTGCAGAAACTGTAATGGTTTTCTTCTTATATTCGATAGGATAATTTTCCAAAGAATTTTTTCCCGATCTCGAAGCTAGGAAATACTTTTAATTTTATAAAATAGACTTTTGCTTCAAGCAAGTGATTATAATTTACTTATTATTAATCTCATATTTCAAATCGATGTTACGAAACAACTAAACAAATACATATTAAAACTACGCATATAGTAGCAATTTAAATAATATATATTAATAGAACACCATTAAAACAGAAACCTTCTCATGAGCAAACACGATAACACTTACAAAACAACACACACACCCTCAACCTAGATTCACAGTTTAAAAATAAATCACAAGAATAGAGAAGTTAAAACATGAATCTAAGAGTACTCAGTTAAGAACTCTTACCGCGCACACAGGAAATCAGTCAGAAAGAAGTAAAAAAAAACAGAAAGTTTCTAGACAATTACTCATATATTTAACTGGAAATATACGAGAGAGAGAGAGCGAGAGAGAGAGAGAGAGAGAGGAGAGAGAGAGAGAGAGCACGAGAGAGAGAGAGAGAGAGAGAGAGGAAGTAGAGAGAATATATATATATATCCTTGTATATATATATAGAGCGACAAATTCCATAAATAAATGAAAGATAGGAAATCATGAAATAAGTCATAGTTTAAGGAGACTGTAGAAAGTGTAATAATAATAATAATAATAATAATAATAATAATATAATAATAATAATAGATAAATAATAATAATATAATAATAATAATATAATAATACATATAATATAAATTAATAATAATAATTAATAATTGAATAATTATTATAACTTTAATAATACATTGTTTTAAAAGTTAATTAAAGCTTTAATATAATACTATTTATATACTAGATATTATATCTATTTATATATAATATATATATAATATTATATATATATATATATATATAGATAATTGTGTATATATATATATTATATATACGTACTTATATTATAAATATATACTATCATATAATTAGCTTAATATATACTAATAATATCTTTTTTAGATATATATGGATAGGGACATATTTTTTATACATATAAATAGTAAGCTATCACTTATATATATATATATATATAATAGGTAGTAAATTATATATATATATTCAAGCCCCAGAGTGGGCATATTATTTATTACTATTATTATTATTATTATTATATTATTATATTATTATTATTATTTTATATATTATTTATTCAAATAATAATAATATTAAGTAATTAAACATAATAAAATAATTAATAATAATAATAATTAATAATATAATAATAATAATAATAATATAACATAATAATAATAACTCGTTATGAAGAGGAAACAGCTGCAAAACTGTAATTATCACTTATACCCATAACAAATTATTATTATTTATTATTATTATTTTTAATTTTTCTATTATTATTTATATATTATTATTATATATATTATTATTATTTTATTATTATTTTATTATTATTACAAATTTTAATAATTCTTTGAAAATAAAAAATAAAAAAGAAAAAAAGAAAAAAAAGTGCTTGAAAATTCTTGAAATTCTAGAAACAACATTTCTCAATCCCAACCTTCTATAGGGGAGTCCCTCCAAAAACTTTAGGTCACGATGAACCCCAGTAGAGGTGGACTAATATAATCACCCTACTCCCTAGACTTAATTTTATTAGCAATTTCTCGAGACTGTAATTATAAAATCTCACAAACGTAAAGAGTTTTAGCAACTTATACAGAGACAATATGTAGAATTAATTCAAATTTATATACACCATATCTATTTTATTTTGTTATACAACAATTTTAGGGAACCACTTCACTGCTATTCTTAGGTGATACCTCTATTATATAAGTTCCCCATGGTGGATTTTAAAACGATAGCGAAGAGTTTTAGCAACTTTAAGACAATAGGTGTAATTAATATTAATTTGCATAGACGATA
>JABUQX010050664.1:7500-22500 GCA_015478945.1 Trachelipus rathkii
ACAGATAAATATTCAAAATAACAGAAATGGAAGACAGACAGACAGACAGACAGACAGACAGACAGACAGACAGACAGACAGACAGACAGACAGACAGACAGACAGACAGACAGACAAACAGAAGGACAACCAGACACTCAGTACATCATTCAATTTTTTTCTTCATTCCCATAGAGAGTCTATTTCATCTTCCCAATCCCCTTAAAACTTAACACAGATTCCATTAATGGCTTCCACAAATATTTGTAAATGGCTTCGACCTCGGAAGACCTCACAAGGTAACTTTTCAATTACAATCAGGCAGGATTTTGTAATAAAAAAGAATAAATCTTGAAGATTTTGTTGTTGTTGTTATTTTTTTTATTGATTAAAGCTGTAATAAAATACGAATACAAATTTTTTTTCTCCAAATATTTGTAAATAATGTGATTTATTATTTATAGTATTTTAAATTATTTTCCTTATATAATAGACATTTTAAAATATATAATAAAGCTCTATTCGTGTATGTAAAGATAATAAATTAATTATATATATATATATATATAATATATATAATTTATATATATATTATATATATATATATATATATATATTAATATATATAGGCTATTATATATATATAGCGTATATTTAATTATATCTCATATATATAGTTTATATTATTATAAAATAAAACATATATATATATTTATTATTTCAAATTATATTATATATAATATATATATATATATATAGGATACAAATATATATATTATATAGTATATATTTATATATATATATATATATGTATATATATATTTATTTATATACTACTATTAATATATATAATTATTATATATAGTATATTATATATATATATATTTATATATACTCAAAGATGTTTGGTGCAATAAACCAAAAATTATTTGTATATTTCAAATGGTCCTAAGTGGGGTTTGAACCCTTACCTTGAGATGGTACTCCAGAGTGTTACCCGAGACACGATTGGCTAAAAGGAAACCCATCATTTTACCTCTGAAAGCTTAGGCTTCCCAAGAGGAGCGAAGGCGCGTCTTGGACACCTAACCTCCGCGGGCCTCCCCGCCAACACTCGGGTTCAGGGGCAACACTGGGTAATTTTTTAACAGGACATTAATAGATATTCAATATCTATTAATGTCCGGTTAAAAAATTACCCAGTGGTTTGCCCCTGACCCGAGTGTTTGGCGGGAGGCCCGTCGAGGTAGGTGTTCCAAGACACGCCTTCGCTCCTTTTGGATTGGCTAAGCTTTCAGAGGTAAAATGATGGGTTCCTTATAAGCCAACGTGGGTTCTCAGGTAAACACTCTGGGAGTACCATTCTCCAAGGTAAAGGCCGTTCAAACCACTGTAGGACATTAAAATAATATATATATATTATTATATATATAATTAATATATATATATATATATATATATATATAATATATATATGCTAATTAATGCTTACTGTACTGTATTTTTAATTTTTAGTTTTATTGACAGTGTTAAATGTGTTAACTTTAATAATTACAAAGAAGGCATAAAACATTTATAGCACAAAGATTAGCATAAAAGAAGGTCAATATATATATATATATATATATATATATATATAGTATATATATATATATATATATATAAAACTGTTTTTTATACACTTTAAAATATAATATATATATCTATATATATAATATTATATATATATATATAATATATATATATATATATATTTCGTTACCTAATATGGAAACTGTTTTTAACCCATTCCAACATTCCGATATTTATCAAAGGATTATTATCAGTAAAACAAAAGTGCTCCGAGGACGAATCCTAAATAATGAAAGAAATAAACGCGAGTCACGTGATGAAGTGGATGGATGGTTGAATTCAACGGAGGAGAACAAAAATTAGGTCAAAAAGGAGTGTTTGGAGGTGAGGAGGGAAGGGTGATGATGATTATGATGATGATGTTGATGTTGTTGACGATGATGATGATGATGATGATGATGATGATGATGATGATGATGATAAAAAAGAAGAGGTAGGAAAAATGTCAGCACCTGCAATAACATCAAATATAATAATAATAATATAATAATAATAATAATAATAATAATAATAATAATAATAATAATAATAATAATAATAATAATAATAATAATAATAATAATAATAATAATAATAATAATAATAATAATAATAAAAACAGCATTAACAAGAAAGACAGCAATGGCAATGAAAAAGACATAAACAATAGTAACAACAGCGCGTATCTCGCATAACTAGTTTTTCCATAGTCTGGTCCTTTCTTTGTCTAACTCTTTAACCCTAGACTTGCCCTCTATGCTCATTCTTGAACTCTTCTGTTAAAATTTGGGAAACTCTTCCTTCTTCTATTAAACCCATTTCTTTTGCTAAACAAGCTCAAACGCGATGAACAGTTGAATGTCGGCATTTTATTTCTGAAAGTCTCTGGAAATTTCTTCCATTGTTGGGTTGGGCGACTTACCTTTGCAGTGTGGTGCGGTGTGGTGCGGTGCGGATGTGGTGCGGTGCTAGGTTATTATATATAAATATATAGTGATGATATTCATAAAAGTGACGATTGTGAAGATTGGTGATAGTTTCGTTTTGGGAGTAAATATAGTAAGTGCGTATATATATATAATATGTACTCTTTTGAGGTGCGGCCCGGCACACAATTTTAGCGTCCTGGTGCTCTGATGTTCTAATTTTAACGCCATTCGGTACAAAGCGATGCCAAAAGATGACGGTTGGTGTAATGCTATATTTACTTTTAGTCATATATATCCAGCTATGTCGGTGGCGGTGCGGTGCGGTGTAGTGATGACTAGGTGAATTGCGGAGTGACTCCGTAGTGTAATGCGGTGCGGTGCCGTTGCCGTGCGTAGTAGGGTGGTGATAAATTCTGTGCACGGCCACCCTGCTCCATAGGTAACAAAAACATTTTTCAAATGCTTTTGCAACACTATTAGCAATAATGATCAATAGCATTGACCTCAATAATATTCTTTGAAACAGTATATGCAATGAATAATGTGAATAGTAAAGAAGAAGTGAAAGAAGTCTTTGAGAAGAAGTGAAAGAAGGTAGATTGGAAGGAAAAGCTGTTGAAGAAAGATAATTTTCTTAATATTTTTCATGTAAATAAAGTTAATATAAAATATAAAATAACTAATTTTTTAAACAATGAAACCTCAAAGGGAAGGTATTGAAATATATATTAATATAATATATATAGACTATATATATAATAGAGTCGAAGAAGAAAACATTAATAATATATATAATATATATTATATATATATAAATATATTATATATAATTAATATATATATAAATAATATATATATTAATATATAATAATATATATATAATAATATTATATAATTATATAGTATATAATATATATATATATATATATATATATATATATATATATATATAATTAATATATATTTATATATATATATATAATATAATAATTAATATTAATATTATATTTAATTATATATATATTATATATATATATATATATAATTTATATATTAATTAATATATATAATTATAACATGTAAAATATATACCAAAAGGATACTCGTTATTTGATATATATATATATATAAATATATATTATATATATAAATATATATATATATAATATAGTATTATATAATATATATATATAATATATTTATTTTTAAATATAATTATTTTATAATATAATGGGTTTTACCTAACAGATTGATATATGTAGATTAATAATGACCTAGTTATTATAGTAATATATAATAATTTTAATTAAAGATATAGATGAGTGTAATAGCCTTCATTCAATAAAATCAATTTTAAATCTTAATGTATTATTATAAATGGTTACCATTAAAGGACTAGATTTGAGATTTTGGTTTTGGTAGATAATGTTAATTTATATATATATTTATTATATTAATAAAAAACAATAAGTCTTAGATTAAAGTAATTAAGTAATATATATATTTTACTTATATTAAAATTTTAATAAAATTTAAAAAATTATATTTCTTATATTATTATATATAATCCTCAATATAAAGAAATTTTTACTTAATAATAAATCATATAATATATTACTTTTTCTATTGCCATATCACATTCTACCAAAAGCCGTGTCCCCGCGCCCGAATAAAGTCCAAAAGATCGGAAAAAACTTTTTTTGATTCCGCACGTGCAGTCGAAATTCCTGACGAACTCCGCACCTCCGCTATTAGTCCGCAGCCTTTTCTGGGTATAAGTCCGCTCGGAGACGGACTAGCGGAACTTAAAGTTAGCGCAAGTGCCACACACTCTTGATATACGTGTGCCCGTATAGGTTAGCGGTAAGCGGAGGTGTATATATATATAGATTTTTCATATATCCCTTCTTTCCTGGACCCAAATTAAGATAGGTATCTTATAAATTGATTGGTAGGCGGACATGTGAGATAATATATAAATATATATTATATGTAAATATATATATATATATAATTATATTATATATAATATATATATATATATATATATATTATAATATATATAATATATATATATATTATACTATGTCCCCTGCTCAAAGAAGTTACCCTCATGATATCTCGAAGAAAACTAAGATAGGTACTAAGGAAAACTGAAAAAAACATTATATGGAATTCAGCGTTACGAAATTTGTATGGAAAATGAAAAAAAAAGTTTTTTTTTATTTTTTTTTTTTTATCATTCTCCACAAACACGATAGGTACCAAGAAACTAATAACATATTAGACAATCAGCGTATGAAATATGTATGAAAAAAATGTTTGTTTTTTTTTTTTTACACTAAAAAGAATTACCCCCAGGGGTAAACCGCAAAGATTGCAAAGAGTCGGGGTCTGTCGGCCTCCTGGGGACGACATAGGTAGCTAGGGACAATTTCCCCCCCTTCCGGGGAGGGGCTCCCGGAACCCCCGCTCTTGGTATTTGGCAGTGTCGGCTGCCCGGAGGCAAAGGGCGGTTGTGCCCTCCGCCCCTCCGGGGCTAGCGGGGGTGAGTGGACAGACTGTGCCCCCTCGGTACTGTTCCCACTCGTGCAACCGGGCTGCGCTTAGCCCCCTAAATGAGACACTCTATATACGCTACCTCTGGAGTTTCCCCAAAGGTCCATTCGGTTGATTACGAGTTCTGCATTCTCAATTTTTCCGCGTCATCGTGTTTTGGAGACTATGAAACACAAATTAGAAATAACATAATTGGCGAAATTCTGATATTATAATTCTCTCGTGTGCGAGTTTTCCGATGTGACAAAATTTTCTGTGACGCAGTTCTCGGAATTCCACTTAACTACTCTTCATTCAGTTTTTTTTAGATGGTGGCAACGTGTAACCTATCTTAGTTTTTCGCAGAGAATATCTGTTGAACATGCGGCGTAATTCTTCACTTGGCAGTAGGTGTTGCCAGAGTATGATAGGTGGTGTATGTTAAGACTGATGGGGAGGAAAGGTAGGAATTATGACCTTAGCTGTGAGGGCAATTAGCGTAGAGATGAGAAGTAAAGGGAGCGGAGGTATATACAGTATAGTAGTAGGTAGAGATTTGGTATATAATATATATATAGTAAGGAGGTTAATATATATTGATCTACTTTATAGATGTACAGTTGATGATAGTATAATATAAGTATATATATATAATATATAAGTTGATGTTATAAGGTGTAAAGGTTAGGTATAAGAAAGCAAGGATAGTAGTATGAGTATTTGAAATCGTTTATATATATAAAACGTGCACTGCCCCCTAGGAGGCCAACTGATGCGTCGACGACCTGTCAGAGTGGGAGAGACCCACCTCGAGAAAGAATCCTCATTGAGTGACTGATGAATAGTCACGGCTGAGGGAATAAAAATGAAAGATATCCTAACGGCTAAGATATCCGCTGGCGTGGCCATTGCTATCGCGGATGCCGGGAAGTTTCCCACTAGTAGCAAGCCACGGCTGTCACCAATGATACGTGGATTAACTTTTATTCAATTCGTCTAGAGTAGACCGAAGCTAGAGTTAATAGAGAATAGCTCCACGTTCTCTCGCATTCCACCCAGTCTCGAAAGGCGCTGGAGCAGCGCTCTCGCCATTTGCTAAGCGAGTATTATATATATATATATATATATATATATATATATATATATAATATTAAGTACCTTATGTGTTTCCATAATATATATTAAATATATTATATAAGGTATATTATATATAGCGCCTATAGATATATATACCCAATACTATATATAGGGGAATTTCAATATAATATGATAGGGGAGAAGGTTAAGAGTATTATGATGGAGTTGTAATGTAAGAGATGTAGGTTATAATAATAAAAGTAATATTATATTGAGATATAGGGTATAGAAATATATATATTAATAGATAAGAATAAATAGATATGTTATATGTATCCTGATTAATGTATGAGATATTAGATTAATATTAATAATTGAATAATATTTATCAAACATCATAGTGATATAAGTGTATAAATATATATATATATAGGTAGATAGCAGAAGTATATATATATAATATATATAGTATATATTTTAGGCACTCCATTGTGATAGGCTTTTGTGTAAAAAAAGATTTCTATAAGTGTGAGTGTATATGCATATCGGTACTTATGCTAAAGATGTTGCAGCGTGAGGGATCAAAAATTTTAGCATAAGTCAAAATTGATGTTATATTAAGGAGATAGAATAAACCCGTCCGTTTTTGAGATACTCTTCAATCGCGAGTGCAGAAAGTGTGTTAGGATGATCAAGTAAAAAGTAATAACAAATAAGAATTTCTGAAGATATAAAATTCATTCAAGATTACCTCTCCAGAAGATGCCTCCCGGCGAGAAAGAGAGATAAAATTTCAAAGAAGAGAGGGCAGAGGCGACTTGAATTTTCGGTTGGATCACTCATTTACTTTATTCGTCTAAAGATAAGAGTCAGAGGGGCCAATAGGTGTTGGAAAACGCGCTGGAAAAGGGGGCTGTGACTACAAATTCGCCTACGAAGATAGAGTATCTCAACAGAGAAGGGACTTTGTTACTTTTATTACTTTATTGCTATTTTACTTATGTTGAATAAAAACATCATTCAAATATTGGATATTTCTAAAATCACCAACCTCTGTATATAGGTTGCTTGCTTTAAAGAAGCCACCAATTCATCTACAAGTACCTTAACCCGATATAATTTGGTGAACCCGGAGAAGAACCCCCAGAACTTCAATCAACGCCTTCTGAAAAACACGAATGAAGGAAAAAGAGAAAAAAACTACAATTAATTGCCAAAATTTCTCAATCAAAACCACTCGAAGGAAGATGACCTCAAAGCAAAACGGAACATTATCGATTACGGACTTTCAATTTCAATTTTAATTAATTTTTGGGTGATTTGGATAACGGTCTTCATCTTTTCACAACTATTACAGTTCGAAGATTATTATTCATCGCTAGACATAGCAAAACTTCCTTTACGATTATGGATTTTCCTTTCATCATTTCATAGTTGATACATTCTGGATTTATGAGCCGGCAGAAAGCTCATCTTTTGTTGGATTTTATCCTCTTGACGAACATGCATTATTACAATTCCTTGTTCGAATTCTGAATGGCGTACAGAGGTGAACCGCTTCCCTGTATTTATGTTGATGGAAGAAAAACCAGCAACAACAGGATGGGGGGGAGTAAATTGATCAAGAAAAAAAAAAAATTTGTCTCTTCAAATAAAGAGGACCCTAAATTTTCAAGGTGATATTCTTAACTGATTTGCGTCATGTATACAATTGTAATAGCTTTCTAGATTAATTTGTCAAGCAATCCGTTTCTTCCTGAGCAGTATGATTATTCGAATGTTATCATAGATACTACCCAAGTTTTTAAGGCGAAAGAGCGTTGGTTGATCTGCCTGAACTCATTGGCATTTCACCGGCGCAATCACAGTACTGTTGAGGTATCTGACTTAGAATTGATATCAAAAGAGCATGGGTAAAGGATAATTGCCGAATCAAAAACGGTCTTAGAAATTACCTGTTAGGTACAAGAGAAATAGACTGGACTTATTTCGCTTGTAAAGGTGGTGATTAAGCCCTGAATTAAGAACACAGACTGTTGGTGGCTGACAATACTTTAGACAAGTGAAAGATATTAAAGGTGGAAAATAGACCAGCTAGATAGAGAAGAGGCCTTTACAGAATCTTACAAGAGAAGATTATTGGAGGCAGGCGGATGGGAAGGAGTTAGAGAGTAAGAGATTATTGGTCGGGGAGGTACCAAGAAGCAGGAATACACCACGTGATAACTTCGTTGGAAAATTCTGCTGAGTGTGTTGTTGGTTCACAAAGACGATGTGTGATTGTTGTGTCCAGTATCAGAGAAGATTATGGTAGGCGGGCGTTTTTTTGAAAGATGACAAAAACCGTAAACCTGAGGGATGTAAAAAGGAGAACTTGATTTCAATGAATCACATTTTTGTAATATTATTTTTGTCATTATAATGCATTTTAAATGTTGTATATTGAGCTCATAGTGTATATAGTTATATGATGGCTACAACGGAGAATAGTGTGAAAAGAAATTTAAGTCAAAGACGAAAATATTGCTGAGGCATCCGGGTTATAAAAAGAATATGCGGACCTTTTATCATTTCTGGTACATGAAAGGAGCTAAGCAGAAGATATAACTATTATTTGTATTTTATTGGTCATACTAGTTGCTCAAAAGGTATTAATATTTGTATAATGAAGTATAGTATAATTTTAGTAAGGATTCTTGTCGCAAGATGTAGAAACATACTCATAGATAATGCTCAACAGGAAGAAAGACAATGAGTTATTATTAAGAATTATAGAGATGATGAGAGTGCAGTAAACCTGTCAGTGTGCAACCAGAGGGTAAATAAATAATATATTACTGTTTTTGCATATGGATTCCGGAATGTTATGTATGGTGATTTTTGTCTACTCGTAATGTCTCTTCCGGTGAAACATAAGTCAGTAGAATTAGAGAGTAGTGACAAGTGGCAGTGAGTATTGAAAGAGGAGGAAGGGTACTTTTTTTGAACTGTTATAGGTAATAGATGTTGTATAATAGTAGTATTTTTAGAGCATGCGGAGGATTGAAATCTTGACCTAGAGGAAGTTAACTAGAGAGCCCATATGTGTATATAAAGTGAATAAGTTTGTGCAGGAACATCAAAATAGATATATGGAGCTCTGTCCTCTTCAGGAGAAGATGACCTCCGACAAATTATGTATATAAAGTTCAGTATTTTGAACGATTTGGTTATTAAGGAGGGCGGTGAGACTGGTTGGATTGAGAGAGGAAATGGGTAATATGGAAGCAGCTTGCTAAATGATCTGTGTAATGTGTGTTTAGAGAAGGTATCTGGTGCTCTCAGAGAGCTGGGGAATAAATTAATTATATTATTCATTATTAATATATCAGGAAAGGAGGGATCTCGAGTAAAACATTGAGCAAAACTCTACAAGCAGGGACTCTCTCTGTTAGCACCATCTAACTCGGCAAAAATTTCTTGGTAAGAGGTGTGTTGGTAAGAAAATGAACTGAGAGAGGCTCAATCGAACCACCAACTGGAGAGAGGAACAGCATGGTACAGAAGGGCGGAAGTACGACAGACCTTTATGATTCACTTGAGACGCTGAATTGGAGAGAAGATTTACGAGTACACAGGAGGATCTATGTAGTGTTTATGATATAAGGAAAGCTTTTGACACAGTATGATGGTACCTGGAATGGTATTTATGGAGCAGCGTCCATGGTGTAGAGTTGAGTTGGGAAGAGGATGTTGTAATAAATTGATGTCTGTAATGTGATATACCTCCAAAGTGTGCATGTCGTACTTAAGCTTACTATGTGCTAAGAGTAGTTGACAACAGGGTATGAAAAGCCTGAAAAAAGGGTTTTGTACGGTGCGAGGGGGTGGAAACAGGAGACAGAGACGATTATTTGTCTGAGCCCTTATTTGCATTTTAGAAGTCTCAAATATAATATATGAATTTGAAGAGGTTATAAAAGAGGATTATGAGGTGGGAGGACCTGCGTATGAGACCTATGTGTGGTATGATAGCGAGGATAATGGCCTCTGTGTCTGAGTGGAGTGATCAAGCTAGAGAAAAGGAATAGTAAAGTGACTCTCCTAATTATGCGATCACGGAAAAAAACTTTGGAAAGCACACGGAGCATAAACAGAAATAGTGACTGAAGGAAATAAAAACTTGAGCAACTATGAGGTGTCTCAGAGATGGTAAGCACAGGAGAAGTACAGGTGCGTCATAAGGCTCTCGGAGGAAGAACATAGTGAATCGCGAGGATAACCTTGACAGACGTTACAAGAATTCAAAATTACCTGGGTGGAATTGGTGCTCATGAAGAAGGAGAAGAGATTGTATGCAAAGTATTCAAGATCGGACAAGCCTATTGCGCTATAGACCGAGAAAAGCAAGTCTCGGCGAAGAGGATTTGTCTCTCGATACCTTGATATTCAAAGATCCAAATATTGGGTGTAGATGTGAAACCAAGTAATTAAGTATTTAGCACTCAGTTGCTATATGGAGCTCAAGAGACTGGAAGTGATGTCAGAATACCAAGAGGGCTCGAAAATTATGTAGGGAATATGAACACGGGCACAGATTGGAAGGATCCTGGAAGCAGTCAGTAGTAATTGGAAAGAGCTAAGCAATACCAATTCGTAGAATAAGGGAACGAAAGAGCAGGAAGGGAAGTCCTGAGTGACACTCATAGCGTTGGCGAAGGGAGGAAGTGATGACAAAAATTCTCGAATAGCGCATAGGGACATTTGGAAAGGATGCATGGGAAGGGCTGGGCTCTCGTTAAGGATACTCTCCGATGGTGTCGACTCCTCGGCTGGAATATAAGAGACCTCAGTGAGGGAAAAGACCAAGGAAGAGATGGGGTGCTGAATATAACAAGGGGTTAGGAGTGGGGTGTGGTGTGTGCAAGATTCGTTGATGAAGATACTTGGACTGCCTGCCATATGCATGTGTCAAGGCTCAGAAATGAATGAAGACTGAGGTGTTGACAGACCACACAGAGTTAGGCCAACAAGCGACATTGCTGTCGACTGACAGGTTCCTGGTGGTATTTCCTGGGCAAGACCAGGGACCTTCCTGGTATAGTGAGGGACAGTAAGACAGTAAGTATATATATATATAAAATATATTATTATATATATAGGTGTGCTTGCTCTCTCTTTCTAAAGAAGCCTAACCAATCTAGCAATAATAACAATACCTACATATATATTAATATATAGTATTAATTATATATATATAATATATATAATTATATATTATATATTAATATATATATATTATTATGAGTATATTATTTATTAGGTTATATATATATTATATATTATATTTATTATTATATATATATATTAATATATATATATAATTAATTATAATATTATATAATCTATTATTATATAATATAATATATATATATATATAATAATATATTAATTATAGTATATATTTAATATATATATTATAATAATATAAGGTTATTTTTTATGAGTATATGTTATATATATATTATATATAATATTTATTAATATTATATATATATTTAATCATCTATATATATATATTAATAATATATATTAAATATTATTATATATATATATATTATATATTATATATAATATATATATATATATATTATATGTTAAATATATTAATTATATATATATTAATATATATATATTAATATATATTATATATATTATATATTATAATATATAGATATATATATATATATATAAATATTAATAAATTATATATTTTATAATTTTTTAATTATTTATATATATATTATATATATATATATAATATATATAATATTAATATATATATATTTATAATTAATATATATAATTTAATATTATAATTATAATATATATATATATATATATAGTATTATTATATTATATATAATATATTATATTAATATATATATAGGATATATTAATATTATATATTATATTAATATTAATATAATATAAGTTTATATACGTTATTAAATGTTGATATATATATTAGATATAATAATAATATGAATAAAATAATAAAAATTAATAATAAATAGCAAGACCAATTTAATTATTATTATATATAAAAGTCAATTCGACGCTCACACACACATTATATATATTATATTTTATATATAGTAGAAATTTCCAATAATGTATAATAGTTATAAAAGAAATAAAAAATGAATAGTGAACTTTTGTGTCACAGAGGCCGAATTATGGAAACTTTACGTATATGATACTTGGTTGAATTAAGCTCTATTTTAATTAAATTCTCCCAAAAAATAAAATATTTCTTACTGGTATATTTGAGACATCATAAAATTTTGTCTTACTTAACTATTTAAACTATAATAAATTTAATTATTATCTTATATTATAATATATAAACTAATTATTTTACTATAATACTAACCTGAATGATCAATTAAATTTAATATTTAAGTGATATTATATTTGTGGGGACTCTCCTCTCTACTATTACTCTCCTACTTCATCTTCTTCTCTACTCTCCTTACTCTCTCTCTATACTTTCTCTATATATATAGTCATTATAATTATTTATTCTTCTTATTCTCATCATCTTGATTTTCTTCACTGTCAATATCATCATGATATTTATCCCTCTCCTTTTCATCATTATGATTTTCTTCACTGTCAATATCATCATGATATTTATCCCTCTCATTGTCATCATTATGATCTTCTTCACTGTCAATATCATCATGATATTTATCCCTCTCATTGTCATCATTATGATTTTCCTCACTGTCAATCTCTCTCTCTCTCTCTCTCTCTCTCTCTCTCTCTCTCCTTTGCACATTTTTGAAGTCTACAATAATTTTTAAAGTCTTTATTCATGATGACCAAATTAATTATAAAAATATATATTATAAAGGACAAAAAAAGATCTGTGAGATTTTCATTTTTTTACCTTTAAAGTTCGCACCTCACATGAATTGCCCTATTCTAGGGTGGGAACTATTATAGGTAATTGCTACCTAGTATCTGGACGTGGAATCAAACCCTAATCCTTTGCCTAATGTTCTTTTGCGCTACTATTATGTCACTTTCTATTTCTAAATAAGTTAACCAAAGTTTAAACTAAACTGAGGTTTGTACCGGATAAAATCACAGATTACTGAAAAAGAAATTCTTAATTTAATAAGAAAAGTTTTTAGTAAGCATTGCCTCATTTCAATGACAAAGTATTTAGCAAAGAGGTCGTTAAAAAGCTTTCAAGGCACAAACAAGTAAAAATATTGACAAACTTAATTTTAGGTTGGGCTTTTGCTTTGTATGTAGTGGTACATAATTAATGCTTAGTGATGGCTAGGTAAGAAATTTAAGGCTACGACTCCACCGGCATTATTTTACTGTACAGATCGTAAGAGCAGATTTGGGCTGCTAAAATACCTTGTCTGTGAGGTGGTTGCACAAGCAAGGAAACCCTGCAGTAATTGATGCAACAAAATACTTCCATACATCAGTAAGATAAGTGGTTCGACGTCCAGCAATGCACTGCCCAGCTCATTTGTAACAGAGCAGCTAGTATGAAGCCAGCGATGTGCGTCGGTTTATTCTCTTAAAACCTGTCCCATTCACAGCCAGAACGTTTTTCTATCTGTCGTGTTTTTCGACGGTCGCAGAAAATTTCTGTGTATGTAGCCACCTCCGATTACTATCGTTGGGTCAGTTTTCATATGGTCCCTGTGGAGGTTTACATTAAGATCCCTACAAGTTTTGAGATTTTTTTATATGGCCCATTGAATTTAAATTAATCAGATACCTTTACTTCATTGTACGTTTAGGTAAGATAAGAGTAAGCAAAAATTATAATAATAAAACAAATGAATTACCATAACTCACAAAGAGAAATATTTTATACATTTTGTTAAAATCTTCCTAATTTCAGAAGGAAATATTATGTTATACGAAATTCATCTTAAATTGAAAAAACTTCCTTGTCTTGACGGATCGCCAAACTAATATTTTCCCACCTTAATTGAACATATAACTAGATTTAGTATAATTTTATCCGAAGGATAAGAATTTGAAATAAATTTAAAGTTTTTAAATTAGCGATTTTAACATTTTAAAAGAATTCAAAGTATTGAATAAACTTTTGTTCAATTCTGACTTAAGAAATTTCAAACTTTGTTTTCGAAGGCTTCGTGTTTTTTTCATTTAATTTTTGTTTATTTTGTTTAGATTGAATGCACTGAACTCTTATATAAACTCTTAAAATGAAGTCAAGAATAGGTCTAGTATATGATAGTATATAATATATAACGGTAAGTAATATATATATAAGAGTTATATCATCATATAAATATATATAATAAAGATATATATATACGTAACATATACTATATGATATACCGTAAAATATAGATAATAGTATTATAGAAAGTACTAATATAGTATATTAGTTAATAGAGAAGTTGAAAATTTTTAGGATATCAATATATATACTATCAAGTATATATACATCTCTTCACGTATATTTAAGACAGTGCAATTAATTGATATGAAGCAATTGAAGTAGTGACGAACGATTTATGTACTCAACTTCAAAGACTGTATACCTCATTCCTAGTCAATTGAGTTCTGGATGAAACTTTTTGACTCTACTAACATTAATTAGGGGACCTGCCAAAAGTGCATTACAAGTTTTGAAACTCCTTTACTTTTATATACTAAAACTCATATCGTCTCTATCTTCTTTGCAGAGCATTTTTCCTAAACAAGGAATTGAAAAGAAATTGAAAGAGAATATGAAATAAGTGATAATAGAGAGAGAACGAAATAATAAAAATATAATACACTTTAATAGTGATGTAACAAAATATAGGAATTAGATGTA
>JABUQX010050664.1:27500-30000 GCA_015478945.1 Trachelipus rathkii
CAAACAATAAGCCAATATCCATCAACCATCAAACAATACATTCGCCCGAACTCTAACTACGCTTCTCGAATCTGACACTCACTACTGATTAAAAATACATAAAGAAACTCCAACAACACAAAACAATTAAAGCTTCTAAGATCTAATGATCCATCAACAACACCCAAACGACACCTGCCGAAGAAACCAAAATTCTATCGCATAGATCCACACACCTGGACATGATGAACCACCCAATTTTTTCCAAACCCAAACACCCAACATCGCATGGCCACATTACACTCTCTAACAACTACCCACCAGCAGACTCAAAACCAACTCCTTCTTCACCAGCTGGCTATATCAACAATTCTAAACAACATTCCACCACCACCAAACATAACACATAACAACCAAACAAATCACACTAGTATCATGCATCAAACATGAAGCGATTCTAGAAGGGTCGTGACAGAGCTACGATAGAAATAAGAGACGCAATCAGATGAAAGAAAATACGTAACTGTAATACAACCAGACACCATACAAGCCACTTAGACGTAGACAAACAATACAACATTTTAAACAAACATCCGCGCAAATGCCCAGATCAACTCACTAGAACTTACAGAAATCAGCAGTCAAGAGATGAACCACTTTTGCGGAAAGCTAAGTATGGGACCATCACCCTACAATTACAATACTACAAAAACAGATTCAACCTTAACCAACCCACCACAAACATCTGTAAACTGTAACCAGGTTCCGGAGTATACATCCCACTTCTTTCCTCTTCTGTTTAAAGAAATTCTTCAACGCAGAACAAAGTGGTAACAATACATCCCTGGAGATCTTTGGAGGAGACCGATTGCGTCTGACGGGGTACTGGGCCGCGGTGTGGCCCTCCATGAATAGTGGTGGTCACAGGGGGGGGGTCGAGAAGATAAGGTAAGTAAGGTAAATATCAATATTATAATCTATATTATATATACTATAATACTATATATAATTTATATATATAGTATTATAAAGATACTTATTTATTATAATATTTTATATATTATATATATTATATATAATATATTATAGTATATATATGAATCGTAATCTCCTTTGTGCGTTTGAAATTAGGCCTAGTACTATGTTATTAGTACTAACATACAATAAAAAATAAAAGAAGAAAAGGAAAGAATCAAGACTTTAGACCCTTATCGACACACAGCCTCTGGGGTCCCTAGTGCCCGTTGGCTAGTATATAAAAATTTCTTATAAAATTGAAATTTTCATCACGATTTTGTGATGTCACTTCTAGCCTTATATATATATATATATAATATATTATATATATTATTATATGTAATATATAATTATTTATTATATTATATATAGAGTATAATATTATATATATATTATATATATATATATGATTTTTAATAATTAACATATATATAGTATATATATTATATATATGATATTTAATAATATATATAATTATATATATGACTTCATCATACTATATATATATATAATATTCATATATATATATATAATAGTAACTATAGTATATATATATATAGATATATATATATATAGTATATATATATATATATATATATAGGCAGCTATGTACCCGTATCCCAGATTGTGTTGGAGTTGAAAGTTGAAACTAACATACTAAACCTTTCTTAGCTAATAATAATAATAATAATAATAATAATAATAATAATAATAATAATAATAATAATAATAATAATAATAATAATAATAATAATAATAATAATAATAATAATAATAATAATAAATCGTAAAGATAGATTAAAAGTTAATTATAGTCCCATTCCATTATTACTGTCATATTTTTTACATTTTATAATTTTATTGCTGACTTATTTGTCCTCTTTTCCCTCTTATTTGCTCATATTCTGCTTAACTATTTAATTGCTTATTGTTATATTCACTTTTCATATGTTTACAACCAACGAACCATCTCTTTCACTCGTCTCTTTCATCTCTTTGCATTTTGACTTTTTCAGTTTGTGTTCTGCCCTTAAAGTATCCTCTACTACTTTCGATATGTTTTATTTAGTCCTTTTTTATTTCTTTCACATTTTTGGTGCTATTTAAATGAAGACGAATTACTTTTGATTCGAAATATCCGAATAAATATGTTTATTCCAATGTTGGTCTTTACTTTCATCATTAAAATTAAGTGGTTTCATTGAAACAAATCATTGGTGCAAATTATTATTATTATTATTATTATTATTATTATTATTATTATTATTATTATTATTATTATTATTATTATTATTATTATTATTATTATTATTATTATTATTATTATTATTATTATTATTATTATTATTATTATTTATATTATATATATATATATATATATATATATATATATATATATATATATATATATATATATAGTATATATATATATATATATATATATATATATATATATATATATATATATATATATATATATATATATATATATATATATATATAT
>JABUQX010050664.1:40000-45649 GCA_015478945.1 Trachelipus rathkii
GTACTCCATATGAATGTCTACAGCAGCGTTTCTCAACCTTTTAAGCCTCGCGACCCCCCAAAAGCCAAAACGCATAAAGTTAGTAACCTCGCGAACCCCTAGTTACCCCATATATATATATATATATATATATATATATATATATATATATATATATATATATATATATATATATATATATATATATATATATATATGTTATATATATATATATATATATATATATATATATATATATATATATATATACAAAGTGTATGCACTAGAATTCTTTTTTCAAATAAGATTAAATATAGTATCTATAGAGCATATATAAATATAACATACAAATATATATATTTTATATATATATATATATATATATATATATATATATATATATATATATATATATATATATATATATATATATATATATATATATATATATATATATATAAAGTGGAAAGAAATATTAAATTTCTAAGAAAAAATGGGAATAATTTATATAAATTACTAAAATCATCTTACCTAAATTGTTAAATTTAATTGCAGGGCATGAGAGTGAGCAAAGTCCGAGATAACATCTTCAGTTTTTATGTCAATATTTCGATGTATGTAGAGGAGGGCAAGTCCAGTAAGTCTTTCATCTCCAATAGTATTTCTCAAGTAGGTTTTCAGAAGTTTTAATGTTGAAAAGCTTCTTTCTACTGAAGCAGTACACGGGTAAAATTGCTAGTATTTGCAACAAGATGTAAATATTTGGAAATTTCGACTGCGAACAAGAAACTGCTTTTACTAAATCTTCAATTGGGCTTTCGAGATCTTCCTTGTAAAATGTTACACAATCTTTTATCTTCTCATATGGCACATTACATCTGTTCGGTATGACAAATTGCAGGGAAGATATAATTTCTTTATGATTTAAAACCTCTCTCCTAATGCTGATATTAAATCATCCAAAAATGGTATAAAAAATGGATGTGCGATAATAAGTCTGTGGGTCGGAAGTAGGAATGTTGGGTCTGTATTTTTGGAATTTGTTAATTTTTGGTACAGCATTTTCAATACTCAGCTCAGATTCAGATACGCTTACACATTCTTCAAAAATCTGCTGAAATTCTAATGTTGCATTTTCTCTGATGGCTTCAAGTTTAGTTTTAACTAAAGGACTTACGATTCAGATGCCCTTACACATTCTTCAAAAATCTGCTGAAATTCTAGTGTTGCATTTTCTCTGATGGTTTCAAGTTTAGTTTTAACTAAATTACTTACGAGATTTGTTCCTGACAGCGACGAATTATATAAAATTAATTTAACCTCTGAACTTTAGATTATTGACGGATATGATACTTAAAAATTTTAAGTGTCTAAATATTTTTGGGGGGGCCATGGCCCCCTGGCCCCCACATATATATATATATATATATATATATATATATATATATATATATATATATATATATATATATATATATATATATATATATATATATATATATATATATATATATATATATATATATATATATATATATATATATATATATATATATATATATATATATATATATATATAATTCCTTAATAAAAGATGATGCATTAAGTATATTATTTTTATTTTTTTAGTTTAACTTTATTAGTCAACAGCTGTAACATTTTATTATAATTAATTAATAAAAGCTGTTTTTCTTACATAAATATTTTATTTTTTGTGACCCACAGCGACCCACCGTATATCCGCTCGCGCCCCCCTTGGGGGTCGCGACCCCCCGGTTGAGAAACGCTGGTCTACAGCAATGAACATACAATGCAGCTGAATATTTTTGACATCTTCAACATTCGTCGTATTGTCTTTATTAGAGATTCTCCTAAAAGCCACTAACACTAAGAAATCTTAAAAATAAAAATGTTTTCCTCATTTCAATTAATATATATTCTTAATTTGCTTTGATTATTATTTTTATTATTATAAATTAAAATTTAGAGCCTCAAATCATCAAAAAGTTTTGATTGTTAAAATAATTTCGGGGTGGGGATTGTTCAGACCCCTTCAACCCCCCTGGCCACGGCCTTATATATATATATATATATATATATATATATATATATATATATATATATATATATATATATATATATATATATATATATATATATATATATATATATATATATTATATATGTTATATATATATATATATATATATATATAAACTTTTAACTTGAAACGAAATATAAATATGTTTTATTGTCGTTAAAAGTTTGAGCAAGGGATTCAAACATAATCTCGATTGAGGTGTTTTTGATCCCAAAAAGAGAATGGTCAATATCTTTTTCATTGACTCTTTAATGCCCTCTCATTTATATATAGGTATATATATATATATATATATATATATATATATAATTCTTTATCTATATATATAAATTCTTAAAGAAAAAAAAAAGTTATATATATATATATATATATATATATATATATATATATATATATATATATATATATATTAACCATCATCATCATCATCATCATCATCATCAACTACCTTCCTTCCCCAAGGGTGTGAGGTGCGCAACATACATCGGAAACAGAAAAGTAGTAGAAGATGACGAAAGTCGAAAGCAGCCCTCACCCTTACTATCCCCCTCCATACCGTTTAGTTAGAACTCGAAGCAATCAGCCAAAATTCACCATGGGCTTCACGAGACTGTGGCGGACTCTCACTGTGGTATAATTTCGACCAGTCGGTCACAACCATACTCCTCACAAAACCCCACCCATTCACTCCTAATATATATATATATATTATTATTATTATATATATATAAATATAAATATATATATAGTTATATGTTATTGTTCAGCACACATATACATATATACATAAAATAAAAGGTGCATTTAAACACAAGCAGCAGCACTTTATATAAATAGTTATTATGTATATACCGTATATATATATATATATATATATATATATATATATATATATATATATATATATATATATATATATATATATATATATATATATATATATATATATATATATATAATAAAAATATATATATATATATAAATATATATATATATATATATATATATATATATATATATATATATATATATATATATATATATATATATATATATATATATATATATATATATATATTTCTTTTTTTTTTCTTTCTTCACCTAACCTTATTTTCCCAAGATTGGGAGTAAGGAGCGCTACAAGCATCGGAAAAGAAAAGCAGTAGGAGAGTATGACAAATGTCGAAAAGAAAGCCCAGTTAGTGAAAGCTCGTCACAGACAGAAAATCCACCCTAAAGCTTCATGGGACCGCGACGGACCCTCACTATGGTAAATCGTCAATGTAAGGGTTCATCCTTTGGCCCAGGTGGGCCACAACCATGCCCCCATACAAAACCCCGCCATTCTCTCCTATCATGCACCTTTATTCTCGCCTCTGCCAAACTCACATTTCTCTCCTTCAGACATTCGTTCACCGACTCAATCCACTTTCTCTTCGGTCTCCCAGCTGGTCGGTTCCCAACACACTCTCCACTATACATCCGCTTAACCAACCGACTATCATTCATCCTTTCCATGTGACCAAACCATTTCAACATACTTTCATTTATTCTCTCATTTACCCCTTTCTTCACACCACACAACTCTCTAATACGTTCATTCCTCATTTTATCAATTCTTCTCACACCTAGCATGCCCCTAAGATTGTCCATCTGAACACATTGAACTTTAGATCTATACTTCTTATTCCAGACCATAGTCTCACTACCATACAATAACACAGGTAACAACATACCCTCATGTAAGACCCTAGCGCACTCAAGACTTAGTCCCTTTACATTCACCAACGATTTAATTGAACCAGCAACCTTCCTGCCATTCACAACTTTCCTACTACACTCTGCATCATCCGTTCCCTTCTCATCCAACACATACCCTAAATATTTAAACTCAGACACTTGCTCCAGCTGCTCACCATCTAACATAACTTCACACTGAGGACTGTCCTCACTCACAACCATAACCTTACTCTTATCTACGTTTACTTTCAAACCCCTCCTTTTACACACCCTGCCAAATCTCTCTACCAATCCTCTCAAACTCTCTTCAGATTCGCCACACAGAACCAAATCATCCGCATATAATAGGTAGGGCACCCTCCACTCTTCTCCATTCTCCATCATTCTAACACCATTTCCTGCCATCCCCACCTCGAATTCTTTCATAACCCCATCCATATGCATAACCTTTCGCGCTTCCTTCCAGAAGAGCTTCCTATTCCCTTGTATGTCCTCATTCATCCTCCTTCCAAACTGTTCATTTACCTCTTGTTTTCTCCTACGTATGCACCTTTTAGTATTTCTTTTTTCCTCCTTATATAATTCCAAGCATCTTTCTTTTGAAACTTCATCATTGGCTTTTAGAACATTCAACCACGCTTCTTTTTTACCTTTAACCGCTTTCATCACCTCTTCATTCCACCATTCGCTGTTAACAAATCTTATATATATATATATATATATATATATATATATATATATATATAGAGTATATAGAGTAGAGAGTAAATATATATATATATATATATATAGAGTAAGAGTAAGAGTTATATATATATATATATATGTTATATATATATATATATATATATGATATGGCAAATATATATATATATATATATATATATATATATATATATGAAAGATAGCAGTTATATATATATATATATATATATATATATATATATTATGTTATATATATATATATATATATATATATATATATATTATTATATATAGATATATATATATATTTATATATATATATATATATATTACATATATTATATATATATATATATATAAATATATATATATATATATATATATATATATATATATATATATATATATATATATATATATATTATATATTAAAGATATATATATATATATATATATATATATATATATATATATATATATATATATTATATATATATATATATACATTATATATATTGACTCCAGGAGCAAAAATCAATAATTAATGTATCGTTATTTTAATAATTTTAGGGTAAATACATTAAATTTTTGGGTAACCTAACCTAATCTAACTAATCAACCATACTCCAACCTAACTAACCTAACCCAACCAAACTTAACCTAAATTAACCTAACCTAATATTAACGGGGAGTCAACCACTTATAAATGTCCATATATATATATATATATATATATATACAGGTATATATATATATATATATACATATATATATATATAGAATAAAATTAAGAGTATATATATATATATATATATATATATATGATAATATATATTTATATATATATATAAATACAGAGTGAGTGAGCAAAGGAGATATAGCATATATATATATATATGAGCAACAGCAGTATATATATATATATATATGTTATAGTATATATATATATATATATATATATATATATATATATATATATATATATATATATATATGTATATAGTATATATATATATATATATATATATATATATATATATATATATATTTATAAGACAAAACGCGAGTGTTTCACGATAAATGCGAAAACGGTTAAACACTCTAAAACTGAACGAAGTACAATG
>JABUQX010050665.1:10000-20000 GCA_015478945.1 Trachelipus rathkii
TCGGGACTAAATTGATCTGTTTGAATTCCGCTCTGAATTTGACTTCTTTTTTTGATTTCTGGCAACTTGGCATATTTTCTTACCGATGGTACTCTGTTCATATATCTTGCCTTAAACCTTTCTCAGTATGTTGCTGAGTGATTTGGATTCCTTAAAGTATTTATTGGTTGTATCATCTATTGCTATTTCTCCTCTTTGTAAATTGAAATTTGTGCGCTATTTCTTATAATGATGATTCAATAAATTTCTTGATCTGCATTTCGTTAGTTTTTATTATAGAGGGAAGCTATATTAATGCGTGTGGCCTAAATTTTGCCGATGTCTTCCTAATGCGGAAATTTGTTATTAAATTCAAGGTGAACTTTTATGTTGGAGAAAATCTTATTTTTGAAATTGGTTGTTTTCCCCTAAATATAAATTGTTTGGTACATACTGAATTATCTATAGATTCCAGAGTTCTATGTTTTGGTTGCAGGAGTTAGACTTATACACAATGTTTTAATATTAATATTATTAGATTTAACAAGTTTTTATGCTGGCCTGGTAATATATCCATAATATTGCTTCGTTGTAGGTTTGGTATGGGTAGAACATTGGTAAAGGTTTCAGTAGTAATGTTAGCTTTTAAATATTTATTTTTGCTTTTCTTAATGCTTTATTTATGTAATCTCTGGATAACTTAATTTGTAAAAACTATTTTTTAAGGTTTTTATTTCTGGTTAGATTTTTGGAAGCTACATAACTTATGCTTCCGAGAGATACACCAATTTGCCGTAGTAATATCTTTTCCCCACCCTTCCGCCAATCCTAAGATATCGAAGCTCTATCTGATGTGACAAGCTCACACATACTCATATCTGCACTTATTGATTCAATTGATAGGATTTGAGCTGTGGAGTGTAGAGTACTAATACAAGGCACCACACTTTTGTTAATGACTGAAGAAAATGACGATCTATGCTTCGAGATCTGTACACTCCATGTCGATATATTGTGTAACGCTCCCAAAAAGCGTCTTAGACTGTTTCGATCTATTCTTTATCATGGATATTTTCTACCATTCGTACTTATAATATAAATAATGTCGCAGGATAGTAAAAAATCATTGATTAAATATAACAGAGTCTGTAGTGACAACAACATGTCTACCGACTTCTTCTGAAGCATAGAATGAGTGGAATGAATACATCCGCCACATACCTCATGTCTATGTTTTCATAGATGATTCGCTGTAGAATCATAATTGTATATAACTAATCTTATCTCTACATCTAACTCTCATATAAATCAGCTATTTTAGCACCATTTTCTAATTTGGTCTACATATTGGACCTCTCTATGAAGTATTCGCCATCCCCCATGTATTAGAACCGAGTAATAAGACTAAGGCGTAGCAAACGAATTATTATATCAATAGTTGTTATAATTTCATTTTTGATATGCTGTATAAATTATATGATATTTCCGCGAGGGTCGCCAGCGTGTTAATCTAATAAAATAAAAAAATGAAACGTATATGTTTCCCAGACATTAATAACTACAATGGAAACAAAAACAATAATTAATTCAAATATTATAAGATTCTTCTCACTAACAATTATATTAAAGTATACTATAAATTGATCCATTATTAAAAAATCATAGCTATAATTCATTATTTCCTGAGCATAACACCTATGCAATACCTAAAAGTCAGGCAAAATTTAACGGTCCACTCTATAGCGCATAAATATGAGATGAGTAGCGAATCCTCTATTCATTACCATCAACACAAACACCATTATATAGTAACATATATTGATTTTGCAATTAGTATTCTAAGAAAAAGAGCCAAAATAAAATCATTAATATTTGGATTATTCACTAATTCATTAATAAAAATTTATAACCCATATTATATGCGTGTTGACATTTGATAACTAAATCTCATATGTTAACAAAACAGTAAGGCAGAAGAATATAATTAACCCAACAGGCAATATAAATGAGAAATATAGTACCAATACAAAAAATAAAATGTCAAATTACAAATGGATAAATTTCAAATTATAAACTCATCTAGTGTACACAAGTCATGTTAACTTCTTGTAGTGAAAAATAAAGGTATTTTCACAAGTAGTGCAAGAATACATAATTAAGCACACTATGTCAATACCTGAATTCTTCCAGACGCTTTAAACACCAGCTAGCAAGAAGTTTTTCGAATTATGAGAACTCTATAGGCAATGCCAGAAATCTTTAATAACAAGAGAGAGTACGCGTACAACCATCTCACTGCCAAACGATTAATTCCAAATGACCAAGTATGGCAATTCAAATGGTGCCCCAGGACAAATGAGACCTTAGAATACTCGAGTTTTGCGGCCAATTCCGTGTTACAAACGCCAGCGTAATCATTAGCGGTCATCTGTCCTGTGCTTACTTAATCAAATAGTGTTTGAATTTAGTTTTTCTAAACTGTTTTGTTATAAATAAACTAAATACAATAAATCGTAGAATTTTCCAATATAATTGATTACCTCAAGGATAATACTTATCACTAAATAAGAAATCTTAACGAGCAATTAGTACGAGGTTGTGAATCTACATAATATATATAATATAATATATATATATATATATTAATATATACATATAAGTATATATATATATATATATAATAGATATAATAATAATATTGATATATATAGTATAATTATATATATATATATAATAATATATATATGATAAATATATAAAAGGGTATATATTATACTATATTTAGTATATAAGATTATACATATATATATAGGATAATATATACATGTGATATATATAAATATATATATATATATATATATATATATATAAATATATATAACATATATATATATATATATAGATTATATATAAATATTATATATATATATAATAATGATAATAATAGTATATATATATAAATATACCTATATACATATATATATATTATATTATTACGTGAGACGGTATAGTTAGCACTCTACATAATACTATTATTGTAAGTCGCACCTATACTCATAATGAGTAAGAATACAGCCTCAAACTCATCTCATGAATCAGAAGAACAGTATTCAGTGAGTATTACACTGATTTTAATCTCTCTTATCTCTAGGAACTATACTAAGTTGATAAGGTATAGTTGAATAAAACGCATACAAATTCCAGTAGTAGCTTTATTAATACATTACTCATATCCAAAAACATTCTAAAAATAAACATGATTACCTGAACAAAATAGTCTGCAAATAAGACTAACTCATAAATAACTACTATATATATACACTCAATAAATACTTATAATAGCTAAATTAAAAAACACTAAATAAATAAGAAAATGGAAAATTATATACATATCAGTATACATATAATTTATAAAATTATTAATTGCATGTAAATTTATATAAAAGAATTTATCATAATTAGTTTGGTATTACAAATATTTCATATAGATCAATATATTATACATATATTATAAACATAAATAAACTATCAATACAAAATTATTATACCAATAATACGAATTCTAAATAATTATTAGCTCTAAAAACTTTGAATAAAAAGTAAAAAATTAAGTGTTTAAACTTTGAATAAAAATATACAATAATATATAATTTAACAAATTGTACCCAATTTTTTTAATTTTAAAAATATATTTATTCGAATAGATATATCATATATATAAACTATTATCAAAACTATATTTCACATAACAATATTTCATCAAACATGCTTTATTTTTAAAAACAATAAAATATTACAAATAAAAATATTTATATAAATTAACCGTTGAAATTATTAATTTAATTTTTCTTTTTCATTAGTATATCAAATTATTCATGATTATAATTTAAACGTTATCATGAACAATTCTAGTACTTATGATTATATACCATAGTCTAAGGTAGGAAATAAAAGTATTTAAAAGTGATGATAGATATACTTTGTATTCATTATCTCACTACTCTCCTATAGCTATTGCTTTAAATTTATTACAAATTTACATAAAAGGAAAATAAAAAAATCAATATAAATATCAATTTTGAGCATATTTACTAAGGATTATATAATATATTAATTATAATTATATATTATATAATAATATATATAAGCCAAATCAGTGCATAACATTGTATTAAGTGTATTCAGTATCATTTTACACGATACAATAATTAATAATAATACTGTTTATAAACCTATAATAATTTTACTAGCGACGCCTTATAATACTGAGTACACTACTTAACATAATATAAGGAGAGACTATTTACCATATTAATACTTTTTATCATAATAGCAGATCTATATAAGGCTCATACAATAAAAACCTTCTTACTTATCACGTGTATTCCAATACCTTTAACGAATATATACTTAAATCTATAGACTATACCCTCCAGAACTACTCTTAATTATTTATCATAAAATACTACACTAAATAAGTTTCTCACTACCTTCTATCTTCCTCTAACTACATTTATTCACTGAGGAATCTATCATATATATAGTATACTAATCTTTTTTACCTATTGAAATGAGATGAAAAATCATTTATATATATAATATATATATATATTATAAAATATAATATATAATAATATATATATATATATATATATATAATATCTAAATAAATATATATATATATATATATATATAATATATTATATATATATATTATAAATATATAATATATTATATATATATATATATATATATATATAATAATATATATATATATATATATAATATATATAATATTATATATATATATATATATAATATATATATACATATAATATATAATATATAATATAATATATTGGATTTTTCTTGATATCTAAGGTTAATCTAAATAAGATTCTATATAGATATTTAGGATAGAATTTAAAGGAAATGGGATATATGTACTAAGATTGAATACTCTGAAATCACAGACACTATTCAAATAACTAACTATCATGGCTAGCCAAAGTTGACGAATTAAAAAGTTTTAAAGTGTAATTTCAGTATGTAACGTTAAAAATAGAATATATAAAGCGTAGATTTATATGATTTATATGACACCATTAGTAATTTTTAAAATCACATCCAAACAATCTACGTTAAGTTTTACTTATTAGATTTCAACTAATTGTGAGAAATAATTTTACAAATATTAATAATATTTATATTTAATTATATATATTAATATAATATTAATATATATTAATATATAATATAATATAATATATATATATTAAATATATATATATAATATATATATAATTATATATAATATTATTAATATATATATATAATATATTAAATATATTATATATTAATTATTAATAATTAAATATATTATTTTAATATATAAAATATTAATATATTAATAATATATATATTAAATATATCTATATATATATTATATATATATCATTTAATATTAATATATATTATATATATATAATATATATATTAATATAATATAATAATAATTATTTTAAATATATAATATATATATTATATTATAATAATATATAATATATATATTAATATATAGTAATATATAAATTAATAATTAATATAATTAATATATATAATAATATAATAATTATAATATTAAATATAATATATATTAATAAAATTAAATAATAAATTTACTATCATTATAATTATCAATATTATATAATATATTAATATATAATATATTATTAATAATATTATATTAATTAATTAAATATATATATATATTTATATATATATATATATAATATATATATATATTAATTATATTATAATATATATATATATTATGTATATATATATATTATATATACTTAATTAATAAATATATTAAATATATATATATATATATAAATTATAATTCTATATATATATATAAATAATAATGAAGTTATTTAAAAAAATCATTTGTTAGCTAAGATAAACTATCTGTCATTAAACTTATTATAAATTAGAAAAATATTATAGTATTTAAACTATGGCTATATAATATAATTTGATATTTTAACTATCCTTTACTTTATATAATTAGAGTTTAAAAATAATATTTAAAAAATATAACACTATATATTGCTTATAGTTGTGTATTTGATTTATTTTTCACTCACCTAAAACCTTTATGACACTTCTAAATGAACACTAATCAATAATATATATTAATATTATATATATATATATATTATATATTATATTATATATTATATATTAATATATATATAAATATATATATAATATAATATATATATATATAAATTATATATTATATAATATATATATATATATTAATATACTAATAATATGGTATTACTCTTTATTATAGCTATATAAACAGGACATACTTAATCCAAAATCACCGGATCAGTAAAAGTCACCGGTAAATTACATTACGTAAGTAATCGGAGATTATAACGTAAAAAAAATGAGCAAATGAAAATATGATGAACAATATTATCTTATAACCTTAAACAATAAAAATATAATAGCCTATATATAAATGTAAGAAGATAGTACTATATTGGGTAAGTATAGAGCGATATGAAAGCAAATAAATCTATATATATACTATATGCAGAAGAGTAATATGCACTGAAATATTATAACATAGGTATGCTGGAGAATAATTGGGGATTTAATATAAGTTCCAGACGGGCTTATGGAGGATATACAGGTACGAAATCATAGTACGATGAATGCACAGTTATTGATTTCTATATGAAATTAAATGAATTAATAATATAGGCAAGACTGGACTTATATATTACATATTCTTCACCTATTAAATCTCATCTAGTATATAGTCAAATAGAAGGATAATAACCATGAGCTATATCTGGCAACCTTATGCATTAATACACACTATAACTATATATACGTTAGGGTCCTAGAACCTCACATCCTGCCAACCCTTCTTCCATCAATGGTAAAAATTCTCTGTCAACTTTGACTCTCTAAAATTCAGGAGCTCATATGTAAGAGACTACGGGGTTCCTTTCTCAATTACTCATCTTATCACGTTATATGCTTCTCCAGCTGAATCTATAGGTCATCAAGTATAATATGAATAAAATACTACTCTTCATGTGATATTATCAGCTAGGTATATCGATGACATATTCTATATCAATCCGTCCTACCAAATTAAGTCTACACACTAAACTCAAATAGTACCCAACAATTTCTTGGCAACACCTGTCAATGTCTTCTCAAAAGCCATGCAATTATGCTGGAACAAATGGTTTATGAACTAAGTCCCCAATAATTGAAAGTCTCTATGCTTCTTGTTTGACTTCCGAATGCAGGTATTGAACCTCTTGAAATAACTTTGAGTGCCTAGAAATTCTATGCCAAATATACTAGCAAGGGTGTAAGCTTGTTTGTCAACAGCAAGATTCCCCAAGAAGTAAAGTAAAGTCTCTCCTTGTTCACTTTATGCCTGGTATGCATCGATAACTTCTATGCCTCGAGACAGCGAGATACACAAAATTTTTAACATACTAAAAGAGAGGGGTTGATTAGGGAGGAGGACGATCATAGAGGAGGGGATTGCCGTACTGTCTAATACTAATACTACGTCGTAACACATAGACATTACTATATATATACATATATATTATTAATATATATAATATATATAAATATATATATAATTAATATAATATTAATATATATTATATATAATATATTAATATTAATATTAAATATACATATATTATATTAGTAGAGATTAGAAAATTAATAGGGAAAAAGGTAATACAAAGGAAGCTGAAATAAATAATATACCTGAATAACTTCCCAGAATAAAGTTAATACTTCACATTGCATATCGTACCAAGTAAATCATTTTAATTATATACATTTATATTATGTCATTATAAAATAAATTATTATTTTATATAATAAATATAACAAACTATGTAAATTACCGAGAGATAAAAAGTTTATTCAATTTGGTCATAGATCAATTTATAATATATTATAATCTAGACGTATATATCTTCGAAAATTTGGTTACACTCAAGAAATGGTAAATTTAACTTAAAGCTTATTTTCTTCCATATTGAAGTTTCTCCTACTATTCCATTAACAAAGGTAAACCAAACTTCTAATCAGAGTATAATAAACTTTATGCAAAATTTTATTATAAATCATAAAAACCTTTATATATATATATATATATATAATATATTATTATTTTATATATATAATTAATATAATATATATATAATATATATATATATATATAATAACATAATAATATATATAGGAGTAATTACTATACATTATAATATAATATACTATATATATTATAATATATCTATATAACATTATATAATATATTTATTTATTATATTAATATTATATTATATTATTATATTAATATTATAATCTAATATATATATATATATAATATTAATATATATTAATATTATATAATATATTAATATATATATATAAAATATAATATATAATATATTATATATTAATTTTAATCTATATATATAATATAAATATAATATATTAATATAATATATTATATATATATAATATATTAATTATATATATATTATTATTAATATATAATATAAATATAATAAATATAATATATATGAATATATATAATATATAATATAATAATATTAATATATATATATATATATATTATATAAATAATATATATTAATAATATATATATTATATATATAATAAATAATTAAATATTATAATGTAGGAATGAGAGAAAACATAGACAAGACAGGTGCAGCTAGCATTATTTTTATCGATATATAAAGTATACGTATCAAATATAATTTTGGTAATTTCGAGTCTATCGACAACGACATATGTCAATAAGCGAGGTATATAATAAATTTTATAAATCAGTCTTTATTTTACATACCAAGTAACACTATGATAGACTAAATGAACCTATCTAAGGGGTCCATGTACCACAGGATTAGAAAACGCTTAGCTTCTAACGTAACATCTATTTCTTACTTATCTATTAATAATTCTGAATCACGAACATAAATTAATTTTTATAAGTTTTTACTTTTAATTTAAACTTTTGTCTCTAAGTAAGATAAAATTTTAACGATATTACAACGTTAAACTATCTCTAACTAAATCTTCCACTCTTATGCTCAGTATGGTTTAATCAAAATACTAGGGGCGTGGCCATCTAACGACTTGGGATTTCAGTATACATCGAAATACCAGGGGTGAGACGAACAAGCCATGAAGAAAAACCATTAAGTTATTTTTTTATTATTTAGTAATATATAATATATAACTATATAATATTAATAATATTATAATATATAAATTATATATATATAATATATATATATAATATATATATACTATTATTAAATATTATAATATAAATTATTATATATATTAATATATATAATTATAATATAAATATATATAATTATATATATATATATACTAAATAATATATAATATATAAAATATATAATATATAATAATATTATTATTATATATAATTATATATATAATATATATATAAATATATAATATATAATTATATATTAATTATATATATATATATAACTATATCTATATATATATATATAATCTAATACTATATATTAAATATATATATATATATATAATATTTATTAAATATATATAATATATATATATAATATGATTATAATTATGATTCATAGTTTACTACATATGCAGTTAGCTATATGTGTATATAGAATCTATAGCGGTTGTTTTAGGTATATATATATAATATATTTTAATAATATATAATATATATAAAATATATATATATATATATATATATATATAAATATAATATATATATAATATATACTATATATATATATTATATTATAAAATATATATAATATATAAATATAAATAATATATATAAAATAATTATATATATAATATAATATTAAAATATTTAATTTCGATTTGGCGTCATACTCCTTCGACTACT
>JABUQX010050665.1:30000-40000 GCA_015478945.1 Trachelipus rathkii
CCTCTAACTCTCGCAACTATATGCTTTCATTTATGTTTGTGTAATAAAATTCTTTGAAACGCTCCTCACCCATTACTAATTCCTGGATCCCCTGGAATCTCATTCCTTTTCTTTCAGATCACCAGGATGTTCCGCAACACTTAGGTCATACTTTGGACAATTTCTTCCAATTCTTCATCTTTGATTTATTGTGTCTTTTTGATATGTACTATTGGGTAGCCTTGTGCTGGTGGAGATTAACATATTAAAGCTTTTACAGGATAAACGCTGCGTCACTACTATTCTCTATTATATTTTATTATTTAATAACTCTTTCTTTGCTACAAATGTCTTATTTCTTCTATGATCGTTCACTGTTACAAATGAATTGGAGCAGTTCTTTTTATTCCTTTTTTCTTTAACTTGCCGTGATCAAAAAGTTTTCATTCTTACCTTTCCACTCTTGTTTTTCAGCAACGAATCTTTTAAGCTGCACTTCTTACTCTGGTCATTATTATGTAGATTGATTTAAACTTCTTCTTCTTCCATTTATTTAAAATTTTAACCGTTCTCCTCTTTTGTTATCTTAGTTGTTTTCAGCGACTTCAGATTTGCCTCTAATTCTTTGCAGGATTTCTTGAGGGATTTTCCTGTGGGGTCTCCTCAACCTTATGAAATTCAGCTCTTAAAAACTAAGCTTCTTCCCATTATATTCTCAATAAACTTTTCTCTCTCAGTCATTCCTATCTTTAATTCAATGGGTTCCTTGAGTTTCCTTTAACACATTAAACTTTCTTTGTCTATAATATACAAACAAACTTATCTTGGAATATCTCACTTCACATTTCGTGCTTAAGTGAGTAAAAGAAAGCCGGGAAGTTCTTTTTGCCTTAATATATCTTGTTTTTTTTCTTTCGAAAAGTTTTTTCCTCCTCCTTTTATTATTATATATATCTTTCCTCTTGTACTTGCCCATTTAGGACAGAGAAATATCTTTATTATTATGTCTTTATCCTATGTTACATCTATCTGTAATTGAACCATGACCATTACCTTGCTTTCTGTCTCTCTATCTATGTGCTATGGTAGTAATAAGGTTCCTATCTTGCTATTCTATGGAGAATGGTTCTTCATATTAAGGCGGGATCTAGTTCTACCCCTTTCTTTTGGATTTGTGGAGTTTCAGGTTAAACTCATATAAACTGTCCCTTTTCTTTTTCTAACTTCATTTGGACTCCCATATTGTCTGCATCGAGAACGTTGCAACTCCTTTTTATATAGTTTCTACATTAGGGAAATGTTCGAGGGAGTTGATGCCTTATTTTTTTTTTTCGCATTCCATCACCATTGCGACATTTTCTTTTTATCTATCTATGTTCTTCTTTGATATGTGTATATATGTTATATTCCAGGCTTTGGATCATGTGATTTCTCCTTCTTTTCGCAGTAGCTTCTTTTCTGCGAACTTCTAAACTGCTATCATCTGTTTCTCGTCTGTAATTTTAATGCTCTTCTCTTATCTATATCTGTTATGTATATATTATTGTTCTTCTATGTTTTTTGTGTTGGAAGGGTTTCTTTTGTCCTATTGTTAATTTAATTCTCCTCCTTAATATGTTGTACTATGATTGTGTTATTCTTTTGTATATCAATATATATTTATATATATATTTATATTATTATTATTATTTATATATATATATTATATATATAATTATATATATAATATATATATATATTATATTATATTTATTTATATATATATATATGATGTTTTAATTATATTGTAGAATGATATGCCCAATTTTATCTTGTTATGTCATATATATTGTTATATAATGTATATTATATATATATATATATATATTATATATAATATATATATATATATATTGTTGTATATATTATATATCTATATATATATATTTTTCATGTATAATTTATATTAAAAATTTAAAATATCAGCTATATCTGAATAAAAAAATTCAATATATTGTGCACTTTCAGTGCTAAATTACCTTAACTTAAACTTGCTTAACATTAACTTAACTTAACTTACTTAGCTTAACTTAAGCTAATTTTAATGTTGATATTGATTCATTTATTAGAAATCTACCTAAAAAACATAAAAAATCAAAACTGAAAAAATGTAAAGTTGCTAAAAATGACACTTTTGTTAACGAACCGAAAACACTGCGGCACTATCATCTTATCTGACAAACAGACCATATATTATATTATCATTAGTATTATTATATTTTTTATATTATATTTTATAATAATAATTTATATATTATATATATATTTATATATATATATATTATTTATATATATTATTTTATTTATTATATTATTATATATATATTATATTTTTAATATTATATACTAAATAGTATATACAAAAGATATGAAACTTATATTAATTATTATATATATATATTTAAATAATGAGTACTTACAAGGTTTTCAACTGTCAAGAAATAATAAAAATTAAATAAAATAATGAACAAAAATTGCTCATAATTTCTTCATTTTTTTAAGTCAATAAAAATTAAATATATTTATTTTAGGTCACGATTGTACGTGAGAAAATTACTACCCATAATTTTTAAATAATTTCATATATATATTATTTAATTATTTATATTATTATATATATATATATATATAAAATATATATAATATTATTATATATTATATAATATAATATTATTATATATTATTATATACATATATTTATATAATATATTATATATATATATATATTATATAATGTTATATATATTACATATAATTATATTAATTATTATTATTATATATTATATTATATATATAATATATATATATATAAATAAATATATTAATTATATATATATAATATATTATATAAATATATAATATTTAATATATATTATAATATGTAATAATTATAATAATATAATTAATTATATATATATATTATAATATATATATATGAATATATATATATATATATATATATTATATTAATATTAGTAATATTATAATAATATAATTTATATATTTTATATATATTATATATATTATTATTATTATATATTATAATATATATATATTTTTATTTTATATATATATTATAATATTATTAATTATATATATATATATATTATTGTATATTATTATATTAATTATATATATATATATTATATATATAATATAATATATATATAATATATATTAATATATATAATATTATAGTATAATATAATATAATAATCATATATATATATATACATATTTATAATATATATATATATATATAATTATATTAATATATTATATATTATTTTTATTATATTATATTATTATATTTTATAATATTATATTAATATAAAAATATTTTATTATTTATTTATTTATTTACGGAGAAATAAATATTATATATATTATATTATATTTATTTATATATATATATATATATATTATATATATGTATAATATTATATATATTTATATATTATAAATATATATATAATATATATATTATATTATTATATATATATATATATCTATTATTATTATTATTTTATTATTTTTACTATTATATTTATATTATAATATTAATATATAAATATATATATATCATACTACACATTACCCGTATGCATATATATATATAATATTTTATTATATATATATATTTATATATTATTTATATTTATATATAATATTATATTATATATTTATTATTACTCTTATTAAATTATTATTCTAGATAAAATATTAAAAAAATATCTATGTTAAATATTTAGTATATATACTATATATATATATTTATGATACTAATATATTATATATAATATATATATATATATATATAATATATATTATATATATAATTTATATATATTATATTTATATTATTATTATATTATATTATATATCTATATATATATATATGTATAATAATATATTATTATATATATATTTATTATATCTATATATTATATTATATATTATATATATATATATATATATATTTTATATATATATATTATTAATATATATTATATATATATATATATATTATATATATATTATTTATTTTATATATTATTAATATATATAATTTATATAATATATATATATATATATATATTATTACCTGTATATTTTATTTTATTTATATTATATTATTTATATTATTAATATATTATATATATATATAATATATATATACTATTATATATATTATTATATTTATATATATTATATATATTATATCATATATATATATATTCTATATGCTCTTATTGTTTCGTTGATAATTTAATATATGCTATATTTGGACAAGTACAAACTCTACACTATATTATTAGGTGTGTTATATTTTATGTCTCTATTTATATTTCTTGGTTACAAATAACAATATATCAAAATTAACCAATAAATATTAAAGAAATTACATTCTATTATATTATTATATTTTAATATATCAATAAATTAAACTCAATGAAAAATTAATTATGCAAATTTGGATTAGTAAAGTCATACCAAAGACAAAATTCTAACTAGTATTAAAAATATTTCTTAATGTAAAAATTTTCATTCATTTTTGGATCTCGAAAGTGAAATATAAGGATTTTATATATATATATATTATAATATTTATATTGAATCTTGTATATTCTGAGAGAATTAAATTGATTTATATATATTGGAATGGTGCAATTCCATAAGTTCTATAGGAGGTACTCATTATTCTTGCAATTCGAATAGAAAGACTCGAGTAATCATTTCCTACGTTAGGCTGCATCACAATCAACCGCATTTGGTATTTGTGTATCGCTGATGAGCATAAAGGTAAAGGAGTTTATCTTTAAATTTAATTTATTCTAATTTTATTTTTTATTTTGAAAAAATCTATATATTCAACTTGAACTGTGGTATTTGGAAATATTTAATATTCCTTTAATGTCTGCGTTCAATTTCACCAACTCATTCTCCTCATAAAAGAGGTAATTTTCATAACCCACAGAATTTCCTTTAGGTAACTGTTAATTAGTACAATATCATTTGGTGAATGATTTTATATGAAAGTTGTTTCCAGAATATTCTGTCAACAAAAAAACTTGTTAACCTGGTAATATATATATCTTTCTTCTAAAATTCTTGAAATCTCGATATTGTGTAATGTTATACTAAAGATACATTAATCAGCAAATTACAGTCTCTCTCGTCGATGAAATTTGAAAGTCTTCCGGATTGCTAATAAATATATTTTGTGCAGGTTTCGCTATAAAGTTTGTTTTACCGAAACGTTCCTTTGAAAGAGGACATTGGACCAGCTTCTTAAACATTACAGGTATTTGCCATCACAAATCAACAGTTAACGGTCTGGATAGATCAAGTTTTGAGAAGTTATTATACAATACATAGCTTCAAAAGATATAATATTTTTATTTTATAAGGAAATCTTTTATATATGCCCTGGGCCTTACTCTAACGTAACATTTTCATGATTAATGAATTATTTGTTTATTATATTTATATTCTACATATAATATTGACAAATTAATGTTTATTATTTAACAATTATTTTGACGAATTTAATATGTCAACATAAATTTATGTTGATTAATAAATTTCTTTTTGATAATTAATTATAAGAACCAATTTTTGCACGTGATTTGAAATTTTTCGATTTCTCAGATTTTTTAACAAATTTTCAATGTTATTTGTATACGCAAATATTTATAGACAACTTACATTTTTTCATTACGAATTTAAAGAAAATTTAATATTTTTCACTGACGATGCAGTAATGTGCGACCTATATTATTTGATTAAGAATTTCAATTTTTGTTGCAATAACGTTTTTCTTTTTATTACGGTATTAATATGGAAAATTTTACAATTTTAACTTCTACGTTTTTACTTACTTTATTTTTTTTATTTTTTTTTATTCTTGTTTTTGTTTTTATCTTTTTCAATTTAGCGTTTCGTTTTATTTTTTAATGAATTTTTATTGACAATTTTTTTATAGGAAACATAACATTCACAGCGATTAACCCACTAAATTAGTTTCGTTTATATCTATTATAAATTAATTTCTTTAATACATCTTCTATATTCTATAGATTCTCAATCTGTTTATCTTTATTATTATGAATATAATTATATATATATATATTATATATATAATATTATTTTATTATATATTATTATATTATATATATTATTATATAATATATTATTATTATATTATTTATATATATAATATTATATTAATTTATTATATTTATTATATATATATTATTATTTATATTATATATATATTATATATATATATTAATTATTATATATATTTTATTATTATATTATATTATTATATATTTATTATAATATATATATTATATATATATATAATAGTATTTATATATATATATATATATATTTATTATTATTATATATTTATTATATATTATATATATATATATATATATATATATATATTAATAATATAATATAGTATTTATAATATATTTAATTATATTATATATATAATATATATATAAATATATATATATATATATATATAAATACATATATATATATATATATAATATATATATTATTAATTATTATATTTATAATTATTTATATATTTAATATATATTTATATATTTAATATATATATTAATTAATTATATATAATTTATTATATATATATATATATAGTATAATATATATAATATTTTTATTATATATATATATTATATATATATATATATATTATATATGGTATATATATATATATATATATATAAATATATATATTATATATATATATATCTATATTTTAATATTATTATATATATATTATTATATATATATATATATATTTAATATATTATTTATTATTTTATATATAATATATATATACATATTATAATTTATAATATATTTTATTATCACTATATAATAATATATAATTATATATATCATATATTATATTTATTTTTATATATATAATATATATATGTATATTATATATTATATATATTAAATTATTATATTATTATTAATATATATTAATATATTAATACATTATTATATATTTAATATATTATATATAATATAATATATATTTATTATTTTATATATATATATATTATATATTTTATAAAATATAAATATATATAATTAGACTAGATATAGATTGATATTTCTTCTTCACATATAAATCTTATAGAATTTTACCTCCTAAAACATTCTAAATATCTTGTCTATAAATTAAACAGTACAAATAAGTATATCTCTATATTATATTTATTGTTATATTAATAGTTGATTATTGAACTGCAGAATTAAAGGAATATTAAATTCAAATTACCCCCAGTTCAAATTCAGATTAGCTTTTTCAAATGAAAACAAAATTGGAAAATTCTTCAAAGTTAAAGATAATACTTCCTTTCACGGTTATTTTATAATGACAAGACAGAAGAATCATTTTCTATTTTATTTCTTATCTATCTATTTTTATATGTTAAATCGAAGTTCTTTTTCTTTCAATCACATTGCTGAGCAAATAATGTTTAACTACTTTAAGTAATCTTGTGATAACTATTTGTCATCTCTATCCTCCTCCTCTATTTCTGTGTAGTTTCTATTTTTATATATATATATTATATCTCTTATTGTCTATGAGATATTATTTAATATTTTGGATTTTGAAAAGAGCCTGGCCTCCATTCTTTAGAATTCTTAGACATTTGGCACCGCGCTAAAAAAGCTGAACGAAAATTTACATTCTAAGGTAAGGTATACTAAGATGAATTTTGGTTTGGTAAATACTTTTACTACTATAATCTGCAAAATATTATTCTTATTTATATTTATATATTGTTTTATATATTATTTATTTTAAAAAATAATTTATTTATTTTGTTTTATTGTTCATTATAATCTAAACCTTGATACTTGGTAGAAGTTAAAATCACCCGAAACTAGCCAGCAAGAATATAATTTTTTAGATTTGTACTGGTTACTTTACCCATTTTAAACTCGTATATATATTTATTATTATATATATTTTTATTAATATATATATATATATATAGTATATATATTATTATTTTATTATTTATTATTTATTTTATATAATATTTATATTTTAATTATATATAGTATATATATTTATATTATATATTATATATATATATATATAATATAATATATTATATATATATATAATTTATAATATATATATATATTATATATATTATATATTATCATTATTTATTTATTTATTATATATATAATATTTTATTATATATATTATATATATATATATATATTATAATTATATTATATATATATATGATAATATTTTAGAGGTGTTAGCGGATGGGTGATTTTTCACTATCGCTGTTTATTCGATCGTGATGCGTATTCGTATTCTCTATATTAAAATCAACATCTCGCGATTGCGGATGCGGATAGCGGATAGTTATGTTTTTATTTCTTTATATTTTATATATATATAGTATATATATATCTATTATATATATTATATTATATATATATAATATATATATATATATTATATATATATATATATATATATATATATATATATATATATATATATATTACCTGTGTTACAAGATTGCGCTGGAATGGGTGGCCAAGTGCCTTTTGGCACCCACCATCTCTTTCCCCCGCCTCCACGTCTTCTATTATATATAAAGTATTATTTTATATTATTATAATACCTTTTATATATATATATATTTTCGTCAAATTAACGCTAAAGCTTCTGAGCCGTTTCAAGGGAGAGTTTGCCTCCTTTTCTTTCGTGAAATGAGTTCTGCACGTTGAAAAAATGCTCATTTTATCATATATTATATTAATTTATTTTCCTTGCATAATGATGTTGAATCTTTTACAATTTATCATCGCATCTGAAACAATGGTCTTTTATCCGATTGCAAAGCGTTTTCACTTTTCTGATTTAATCTTCTGATTCAATGATCGAGTGTCTTCTGACACCTCTGACAAGACCCTTCTTCACGCTGTTAAAAGCCTAAATGAAGCGTTCATGGATTCAGGGCATTGGTTTCGTTAGGAGTATTTATTTGTGTGGTCCTGTTTCTGCTAATCTTTCCTTTTTATTGGCTGGTAAGATAGATAACAGATTTCAAATTCTGCAAAACTATTAATGCATGTGCAATACACTTTCTTGGATCCTAATCATAACCAAATTTCTGGAGCCATCGTGTTTTTATCTATATTATTTATATTTTTTTAATATATATATTGTGATAAAATGCTCTAATCTATTATTATCTACTACTCAAATAATATTAAATATTTATATATATCAACACACAAATATATCTTGCTAACGATAACCAATTGCTGTAATCCATGCACTGTTCTTTAGCTTCTAACAGCGGATGCAAGAGTCTTGTTTCAGCAGGTGTCGTATATTATACTAATACGAAGATTATCAAAGTGAAAACGCTTGCACTCGGAAAATATGATCCATTGTGTTTATGTGGTGATAATTGTAATGAAGTTTCCAACATTCATGGCAGGATCTGGCTCAGTTTTTATTTATTATTATATTGTCTCTATCTTATTATGTTTGTGTATTTGTCTATGAGCAATTTTTCAACGGGCAGAACTCAATTTACTGAAAGAAAAGAAGGCATAAACTCTCCCCTTGAAACGGCTCAGAAAATTTGGAAGCTTTAATTTGAGAATTATTTAATTTTCAAGTATTATTATATAAATAACCTTTTTCCAAATGGGTGATGGAAGGCTGGGATATTATATATTTTTGCTATATATATATATATATCTCTATATCTTATTCTTATATTATATATATATATATATATATTATATTATATATATATATATAATTATATATATATATGATATATTTATATTAAATTTATATATATATTTATATATAGTATATATAAATATATATAATATATATATATATTATATATTATATATATATCTAATA
>JABUQX010050665.1:47500-52500 GCA_015478945.1 Trachelipus rathkii
AAGATAGTTTGTTGTATATGTTCAGGCCAAGAACGTTTATGTTGTCTACAAGGGACTCAGGAAAGCCCTTGAATTAGATAGGAATGCTGGGAGATGTTTTTGAGATATATGGGAAGAAGCTTAGTTTTTAAAGAGCTGAATTTCATAAGGTTGAGGAGACCCCACAGGAAAATCCCTCAAGATCTGCAAGAATAGAATCGGAAATCTGAAGTCGTGAAACAACTCTAGATACAAAAGAGGGAGAAGGTTAAATTTTAAATAAATGGAAGAATGAAGAGTTAAATCATCTACATTAATATGACCAGAGTAAGAAGTGCAGCTGAAAAGATCGTTGCTGAAAAACAAGAGTGGGGTTGAAGATAAAATAGAATCTTTTTGATCACGGCAATTAACAGAAAAGGATAAAAAAGCTGCTCCATCAATGTGTCCACATGGAACGATCTGAGAAAAAACTAGACATTTGTAAGCAAAGAGAAAGAGTATATAAATATAAAATTATATAAGGAGTAGTAGTGACGCAAGCGTTATCCTGTAAAAGCTTCCTATATGTTAATCTCCACCACACAAGGCTCCCAATAGTCATTCAGGGTAGAAGACCATAAATCAGTGAGATTGGAAAGAATGTCACCAGTTGACCTAGAGTGTTGGAAACCATCCTGGTGATCTGAAAGAAAAGAATGAGATTTCAGGGGATCCAGGAATTAATGGTTGAGGAGCGTTTCAAAGATTTTATACACAACATAAATGAAAGCTATAGTGCGAGAGTTAGAAGGACCAGAGCGGCTACCCTTCTTCGTGATCCAGCATTGCGGGAAAGTATTTGTATCAAGGCATAAAGAGTGGAACCGTGCTAGGACAGGCGTCAACTCAGAAGCACGCTCTCTCAAAACACAAGGAGGAATGCCATCAGGGCCACTAGATTTTCTGGCGCTCTAGATCTCATATCTCATGCATCGATAATATATAATGGCAGCACAGCCATTGGAGACCTGAGAGGAGTACTACTAGGAATGATGTCAGAATCATTCAGGGTGAAATTAGATAAAAAGAGGAGATAGATCCGTCAGAGTGCATAAGGAGAGGAAAGGGAGATTTACATACGTTTTTAAAGATGTCTTCATTTATGGCAAGAGGACGAAGGAGTTTTGTTGGTAACTTCAGTGAGGAGAAGACAAAGAAGATCGTCAAATTGGTCCATTTGAGTGAAAATAACCTCTTTCGGATCTGGAAGTAATAATGTCCGTCGGTTCGGCGCGGACTGATTGTCCGCTGGACGTGAAGCGTAGAATGGTCCTGAAAGAAGTCGATTTGCGATGGGATACGGAGACGTTTTTGGATTTCTAGTGAGTTTGCCAGCTCATAAGACGATGTTGATTCGTCATACTAAGATGGTTGGGTGTATCGGGTACGGAGGTGAATCGGAAAAAGACTTATAATGGCAGGCAAAAAGAAGTTTAGTATTGTAGATAGAATAAGAACTCTGAATCCTTCGGTGATTTTCCGTTGCGCGCCTGATGAACGGGTCTTTTTCAGGTTAGAAGCTCGAGAAGCGTCCCTCGAGATCGAGATGGAACATTGGGATTTCATGAACCAAGGCATAGGGTTATAGAGAAGGTGCATTAGAGAGAGAAACGAAAATAAGTCTGGTTGGCTTGGTGGTGAAGTGTGGAGGAGAGATGCAGTTAGTTATCGTAAAGCGGGGCTACGTGGGTGTGGCGTTCAGAGGCCTTTAATCAGTAACATGGGAAATAATGTTGTGTATAATTTAATATTCGAGAAGCGAGTAATGGTGAAGAATAAGTCAAGGGTTTAATATTAGATTCCTTAATCAATTATCTTTCAGATCGTTGAGATCGATTGAATGATTTTGATGTCGCGTCCTTCCGGTACAAGTATAGAGAGAAGCAAACTACTCATTGTGGTGTGTTCGGGAGGTCTCACCCTAGGTAGAGGACGCGTCGGCATTATGGATGAGAAGGAAGTAACAGTCTGTGATAAGTGTAAGGTTTTAGAGAATAGGAAAATAGGCAAAAGTAGTAATTCAGAACAAGACAGATATGAAGTCATATGAAGTTTTGAAGTTAGGAGATTCAAAGTGTTTTAGAAGACGTGTTGCAGGAGGGTAACTGTTTTGTATACAAGGACGGACTCCACATTAAAGCTGGCAAATTGTGAAAGTATACTCAGCGAGTTCCAGATATTAAGGGTTGTTGGAAAAATAATCCTTGATAGCTGTTGTGTATGCACAGGCAAAACAGGAGGGTTATTATTGGAGAGTTTAAGAGGTGATAATTAGGCCAGAGATTGAAATTAGCACTAGTTCATAGATGTTGGCAAAGTATGAGACGAAATAAAGGGTCCGCTGTCAAACGCAAGACGCCCCGGACATCGTATTCCGCAATTATGTTTAGTGGATTTGGAAACATCCTGCGCTTGCATTCGAACTCAGCAAGGCGAAATTCGCATCAAGGCATGCCTACCACACGACACACAGCAAACTCGCAAGCTGGCAGGCAAGCACACGAACACAACAGCACACACACACACCACACCAGCAACTCAAGTAAAAGAAAAGAATGTGCAGTGTGTGGATTGGTCAATACAGTTATTATCATAATATATAGTATATCTAGTATATTATATATACTATGATTTCACTTTGTCAGCAAAAGCTGGGGAGAGTGTGAGGAGTAGTAATATTTTGGCATTATAGATTTAAGTGAGTTAATTTAGAGTTTAGAGTTAGAGTTTATATATAGAGTTTAGAGGTATTATGGCATTATAGCATTATTTAACAGATGAGTTATAGCATTATGCATGGTAATTATGGTATTATGGCATAAATATGTCATATATATTATATATATATAATGTCTTCATTAATTGGTTTGTTTCAAACCATTAATCACATTAACGCTAATAAGCCTATAATTTAAAGAAAACTACTATAGAGGCACTACATTAAGACATTGGTGCAGCTTGATAGGCAAGGTTTTGCAAAGACCTCGATGGATAGTGGCATTTAGGCCGAGAGGAATATATAATGGGTAGATGTTGTCAGAAGGGCTTGATGTGAGCATGTAAGAGAACAATTCAAAATGAAAAAATTTAGTTAGCACTTAGGGAAGTTTGAAGAGCGACACTGGACTGGATTATCGAGTATGATAATAAACACCCGATCTGCTTAATTCAGCTTTATGTTAAATCAGTATGAGAAAGACATTTTAAAAGGCATTTTATCATACCGGCAAGACTAAAAATTAGAAAAATCAAACGTTGAATATTCAGATACACTTTAATTCATATTACGGTTATCACATTCTACTATAAAAAGAGCTTAGAAAACCAGCAGATTTATGGATGTGCTAGGAAAAGGTTTATCTTTTTTTTAAACAATGTATATATATATATATTTTATATACATAAAAAAAAAAAAAAAAAAAAAAAAAAAAAAAAAAAAAAAAAAAAAAAAAAGAAGAAGAGGTATGATATATATATTATATATATAATATTTTAGGGATATATTTTACCAGTTATTATATAGTATAAGTATAGTATATATATATATTTATATAGATAGAGTAGTTTATTTATTGTATATGAGTATATACTATATGACTATGTGGATCTATATAAAGATATGAACTTAGTAATATAATATATATAGTATAACGGGTAGGTATATATTGTATAATAGGTACGTTATGTGATAAAGCAAGTGTAACTTGGTAGTTATTGCAGTATATCATAAAATATAGTTAGTGAGGTGTCATATGTATATTAGTATACTATATAAGATATGTATACCGTATAGTATAAGTATATATATATATAATATATAGTAATTTATAATATATATAACTATATATTATATATTATTATATGTATATATAAGTTATATAGATTACTATATATAGTATATATATAATAGTATATGTATATATATAGTATATATTTATAATATATATATATATATAATAATATAAATATATAGTATATATTATATATACTATATATATATATATATTATATATTATAGATATATATGATAATATACATATAATATAATTATATATATATATAGTATATTAGCTATATATGGTATATATATGCTATATATATATATATAGGTATATATATTATATAATATATATTCTATATCATATATATATATTGCCTATATATATAATATAATAATTAATATATATATAATATCATATATATATAGTATATATATATATATATATACTATATACTATATATATCCTATAATATATATATATATATTATGCCTTATATACAGTATAAATTATAATTATATAGGTATTATATAATTTATTTATATATATATATATATATATACTAGTATAGTAAGTAGTATACATACCTGTGTATATATATAATGTCCCGTATATATATTGTATATATATTGATAGTGCGGCTTCATTGGGTAACAAATAGTTTAACACATTGCAATCTTTTTTTCCGGTTGGTTGCCAATCTTAAAAATTTGACCTTGGGGCTGTCCTTTTTTGTCCAAACAAAATATTTTTTTTTGGGTAAACTTATAAAATGTTATAGTATATTAATATATATATATAATATTATACATATACTATATATATATATTATATATATATTAATATATAGTAGTATATATATATATATATATATATCTATATAATATATTCTATATATATATATATATTTATTATAATATATATACTATATTATATTAATATATAGTATTATATATATATATAGTAATATATATATAATATTAGTATGATATATGTATATACTATATACCATATATATATTATATATTTATATATATATATATATTATAGAAGCTGGTATTGGAATTATTAACTCGAGCATGCAAAGGCTTTTCTTTAAAAACGGAGAATGCCAAGAAGCATAATTTTATCAAGATCTGCCAGCTTGGGAAACGCCTTACAGTCCTCTCATCTATCTTCCAATGGAGGCATAACTAGGTA
>JABUQX010050665.1:57500-64775 GCA_015478945.1 Trachelipus rathkii
AGCCCAGGAATTTAGAGAGTCAAAGGATTGACAGAAAATTTTTACACTGATGGAAGAAGGGTTGGCAAAGTTTGAGGTTCAGGACCCTAACGTTGAGTAGTATGCTAAGGTGGCCAGAGGGCTCATGGATTACCTTCGATGCTACTAGGAGATTTTAAAGGAGAAGAAAATGTATAAGTCCAGTCTAGCCTTAAACATTAATTCAAGAATCAAACTGCATCCACAGACAGTGTCTGTACCTGTATCACCAGCACCGTCTGAAACTTCTAACCCAGATTCTCCAGCACCTGTAAATTCAGCACCTTCTGCAGGTTCTTCTCCTGTCTCCCAAGCTCTCTCATTCCTATACTTTTTATTGTTTAAAGGTAAGAAATTGTTCACTTTTCATTGCCTTTTTTACGTTAATCTCCGACTTACGATGAATTCCGGCTTACGCCGTGTTGTTGGAAAGGATCCCCGTCGTAACAAGGAGACTGCCAATATAATATACTATATATATATAATATATATATCATATATAGGTTATATATATATATATATACGTATATATAATATTATATATATTATATTATATATATATTATATAGTGTTCATTGTAGATGCAAAAGTTTTAGATTTTATAAAAAATAAAAATAAAAAAATAGGTAATATTTTTAAATATTTTTAACTCAACATTAAAGAAGGAGTTTAAATACAATTATATAATTAATGCATAGTTAAAAAACTAATACTACTGTATACTAAATGCAGATGTTTTCTAGCAACAAATGATTTAAATAACCTTATATATATAATATATATCTATATACACTATACTATCACTAACCTACATATATTATTATATATATATATATATATATATCATATTATAATAATATATATATTATTATATATATATATATAATATACTTATATATTTATATATATATATATATATATATATAATATATATATTATATATATATAATAACTATATTATAATATATATACTATATATTATATAGTAATATATTATATATATATATATATATATATATATATAGTACTATAATATTATATATATATAACTATAATTATATATATTATATATATATATATATAATACATATATATATAATATTATATATATAATATATATATATAATATATATATTATAAGTTTATATATAATATACTTGTAAAATTATTTCCCATAGTATTGAATCAAGAAACTAACTTTGTTTGATGTTTAATAATATACATAGTAAAAACAAATCTCGCTTTATATCTTTTTTTAACGACAGAATTTGACACTTTTAAACTTTTGATCGTCAACTTGGCGCCAGATGATGTTGAAATAGGTCCTGTGATTCAGAGTTACAATCTAGGAATCACGCCATTCCTAATATCTATCCGAAATGTAGGAATCAAGTCTAGATTCTAAACTAAGATTTTATTCCCAAAAATCCATTTAGACTTCACTTCAGGAAAAAGATAGAGAGACCGAGAGAATGGTGAGGGAATGAGAAGGAGAAGATGGAAGGGTTTAGAGAGATTTAAAGAGGGTTCTGGAGGGATGCGATTCTTTAAAAAGGGTTGGAACACAGAGAAGTCGTTTGTTTGGGCCTGAGATTTGCTTAAGTAAAAATGGAATAGCTCCTTTTAAGTAGTGTCGTATAGGGCGCGAAAATATTAAGATAGAGTTTTTTTTTAAACAGAAGTGAAACACTTATAAGTATGCACTATTTGCCATATTATTTTTTTATATATATACTACTAGTTATTTTCGTATAAGTAATATCTAAATTTGTATATTGATAATTTTTCTTTTTCCTTTTATTATTTCTATATAATTTTTAAATATATTAAGGCAGCTTTGAGAAAATTCTGGTAGAGTAGAAAGAAGTCTCTCATTTTTTTAGAAACTTTTTCACGCTACTTGGATCAACGTAAGAATTGTTCATACTTTAAATAATAATAATAATACTAATAATAATAATAATATAAAGTTCATAATAATAATAATAATCTTTGTAATATTTTATTGTTTTAAAATAAAGACGTTTGATGTAGTATATTACTAAACAATTTTAAGTTTCAACGAAAATATTCTTTATAATTGTTAACTTGGCTATTAATTATATGGTACATTTATATTAAAAAGAAATCTTTTCATTATTTTTAATAAAAATATGAAATTGTAATCAGTTGGAAAAATTTGAATGTGTTTTTGATTGTTAATATATGGATATATATACATATGAAATATTGTAATACCACTAATTGATTTTTTAATTCCAGCTTAATGATTTTTTAAACAATGTAATACGTAAGGCATATTTTTCCATTTTTCTTTATTTAGGTTTTTCAGATTAGCTTTTAAAGGTTTTTTGGAGTAGTTTTTTTTTGGAGTAGTCTTTCAGCACTATTTTTGTTCGGATCATTTTTAGATGTTTTTGGATAGGATGTAATAAAAGCCTCCTCTGGAATTGTGCGTCTTATTCAATCTACCTTCAACTAGGGTCCTAGAGAAGAGAGTAAAAATTCTCTAGTGACCAGACTGGCCTTCCTTGATCAGGATGTTGAGGCTGGTAATCTTCTCATTTAGAGTGGTGTGCGACTAAAATTGGTTTTGGTAGTAGTGGCCACTACTGTCTTCACGACGAACAGAAAATAGACCGTAAGGAACGGTTGAAGGGATTGGCGCCTACACGAATCCCACCCCCTGAAGGATTTTTTCGGTGACCACAAGAAGCCAATTGCTATACATTTGAAGAGAGGTGACGTCCTTGTCTTTGTCATTTTTTAGGAGGACTCAAACTCCCAAATCGAGAAACCTTTTGCCAAAGCTGTTAAAGGTGGAAAATTCAATGAAGGTACTGTAGTACTGAAAATTACTTTCACAAAAAGACACGACTTTTTTACACTAAAGGTTTAAATTAACTTAAGGAATTGTGTCATATTGCATGCATTATAAATTATTTACCTTGGGTTTAATATATCGTCATGTTCATTATTGTACAGAATTTCAACACAAAAAAGGTGTTAAAAATTTAAATGAAAACAATATATGTTATTGTTTTCCAAAATTACAAACAAATTTTTACAAATGGGTGACAGATAAAAATTCCCCATTATAGCCATAGAAAAAAGGGCTACTTTAGAATCTGGAAAGTGTGAAAAATAATAAAACAAGATTTTTTAGAAATATTTTAATATATAAAGATATATTAATTTTTTTAATTAATGACATTATTTTGTATGTTTTTTTTTTGTTTTTTTTTAAAGGCAAAATTATTAGAAAATATTACAAAAGAATTTCTGATTGCAATTGTGTTTGTATAGTTCAAATGTAGCAAGAGCACTTAAAAAAACACAGAAAGCACGAAATCAGCACCTGTAAATTGATTAATTAGGACTTAGTTAATTAATTTTTTTTTATTTTACTAAATGATAGAATAGAGTTAGAGAATCATTTTAGTAAAAACCATTTTTCTTAATTATCATTAGTTAAGTAATTATAGCTAGTAGAAGATTACTAAAGAGTGAAAACAGCAGCAGGGTACAATACGACAAGTCTTGAAAGATGTTGTTAACAAAAGTGTGTGCGTGAATTGGTTACATCCATTCAATATTATATGAATCAAAGAGTAAAGGGAGAAAATAGTAAGGAGTATTTGGAGGGAAAGGAAAAAATACGGCACTGCATTTGGAGTATCCGGAGGGAAGGGAGATTGTAAATTGAGTGGGAGATCAAATTCAGGGGAAAGGGATATCGCCTCCAGAGTGAGGGATTGAAATCTTTGGCCCAATTGACCCCTCATTTCTCCTCCAGTTCTTTCCCCATTCCTTTTCCCTTTCTCGCGCTTTATTCTCTTACACAATACAACAGACACACGACAATTGACTTAATATGTTTTCCAGCTGTGTTATCTAAATAGAGATATATAATATATATTATATAATATATATTATATTTATATATAATATAGATATACTATATATATAGTATATTATATATATTATAATTTATACTTCTCATAATTATAATAAAATTATATTTAATTACTTTTCATAATTATTATTTACTAATCATGATTTGACGTCGGCCCCGCGAATTTTTCCCAGGTGGTAAAAATTGCGGATTTCGTTATTTTTACTCGGCGTTTTTTAAACCCGTTTTTTTTGTGAAGGCTTAAGAAGCCAAGTGTTTTTTTTTTGTGAGTGAATTAAAAAATAAGCACTTTTTTTTCAAATATCCTAGACATTCCGTAACTTAGTGAAATAGTTAATAATAATTATCACAAGTGAGGGTAAAACCTCTATTGGACAACGACCCAGGCCACCAGAAAGGGTCACTTGACGCAAAGGTCCCAAAGCGCTACACCAAAGGTCAACCAAAGGTCATCAAGTCAACCAAAAGGTCACCAAAGGTCACGGGGTCACCAAAGGTCACCAGGTCACCAAAGGTCACGGAAGGTCAAATTGCCCAAATTGCCCAAAAAATACAGAAAATTATTATATTGAACCTAAAACCATAGAAATTGTTTCTTTGACCTAAAAAATAACAGAATTGTTCTATTTTTTGATGCAATCATATTTATTTCTCATTGTTTTAGTAACTTACCTGTCACTATTTTAAATCTTTTTTCTAACTGCAACAGAGATTATATAAAACCACTAAAATTGAACAGAATTGCAATTTGTTGGTAGTATAATTGATTGATTCCAACTTATGAAAATATTAGGTCGAATAACTAGGAGGACTACGAAGAACATAGAAGAACTATAGAACCAATGCAGAAAGACTCAGAAGAGCAAAAAATTGACCCTTTAAACATTTTAAGAACCAACCCGACTTGAAAAGGGGATAGTTGTTTCTTTAATTAATTAATTACTGAGAATTAATTAATAAAAATTACGAATTGCTATCTGAATTTTTGTTTTTATAATTTTGAAATAAAATTTTTTTTATTTTTGAAAACTAAAGTTTGATTTTTTTAATATTTTTTTAAAGAAAATTAATTTTTTATTTTTTTGCAAATAAATTATGACAAAAGACTACTGCTTAGTGTGTCCTGGCTGTTTTCGAAATATGGCTGCTTAAAAGGAAATTATTTTTATTCTTGACTCAAATCAAAAAGTGATTTAAAATTTTAATTTTTAATTTAATAGTGATTAACTTAAACAGTAACTACTACTAGATATCGAAACAACTAACATATTTATGTTAATTAAAAGTTAATAAACTATTTGGCTTTGCCGAAACATTGAACCTTCACGTTTTCAACAATAAAATTCTTTTTAAAAATATTTGAAAACGTTTTGAATATTTTTGAAAACTTTGAAATCTTTTTGTAGGAAACATAATGAACTTATTTTATTTTCAAAATTTTGAGAAATATTTTAATGAAATTTTTTCACTTTGCTCTTCAAACATTTTGAGAACTTTAGTTTTTTTTTTAAGAATACATTATAGTGTTAGTTAACAATCAAAGAAGATTTGTTTAATAGTTTTAGAAACTTTAATAAATTAATAATTTTGGATTATTAATAATTAATATGACTCATGTGTGAACCCAAATCCTTTAACAGTCCTTCCGTATTTTCATAACATATGATTGTCATCACTCTTGCGGCTACCTGGTTCAGAAGGTCTATATGCCGGACCAGTTGACCCAACTAAGGGAGCTATCGAGGTGGAGCTGACGGGGAATAATAAGGACTAGATAATTACTAGACTTAGAATAATTAAGATCTCCACAGAAGAACATGGATGAGAACATGATAATACAAATAAAGAAGACAATACAGAAATGTTCATCAAGATGAAGAACATGATGTAACAGAGTAAAGACTACTGAAGGACAGAAAACAGAAGAGAACAAAGGAGCAAAACCCAAGATAAGGGAACCCACACAAAAAGATATGGGACTTCCTCCAGTATATCTACCTCCTTCTAACATTGATACAATGTCGTTAAAACCGCAAATCAGAGAAACACCTGGGACTGGTCATCAACCGAGGAACTACAGAAAATACAGCAAGAATACCTAAGGTGCTCCAAAAGACGAATGTTTTGGACAATACTTTTAATATACATTTGTAAATGCATCGGGGGCCACTCCCGCCTTCAAGATCAAAAAGAAGACTTTCCTTCCTGGAAATCGAAGCAAATCAAGAAATAGTTTAACATAGAACAGTGAGTTTTAGTGGCAACTTGGGGACGACCAAAGCAAGTTGATACTTTATATGGGAGGCACATACCTCAGAATCCGTGGGGACCAAGCCCAAATACTTTACGATTAATCCTTTAAATATGCAGCACCCTTACACAGGCGGCAACAACCCCTTCCTACAATGCACCTGGATACAATCCATACCCTTATGGACCCCCTTATGGAGGATAATTATCCAAACGCTGCGTATGCCCCTCCACTTCCAGAATTGCCTAAAGAATTAAAATTGTATGAAAGAAATACCAAGACCCAAGTTGGGTAGCAAATTAAATTGAGGATATTCTTTCGACGCTTGCAAGAGTAAGATTACGCACGTTGGCCTAATAACTGCAAGACAGAAAATAGACTATGCTAAGACTTGCAATCTCTTCTGATTTCACATCAGAGGCCCGCCAGTATATTCTGAAAGATAATAGCTTTCTAGGTGTAAGACACTAGAAGACTTTTTAATTCAATTGAAGATTTTCTCAAACCATCAAGCGGACAACTTCTGTTTATTGAACAGTTTCATGAAATTTCAAAGGAAGCCACATGTAACTCTCACTGGATTCATGTTGGACTTGAAGAATCTCCTTTGGGAAAAAAAAAAATTCCCAAAAAAAGAAAAAAAAACTTATAGATATTGAGACTTCCTTTGGATTTACTTCTCAACAGATAAATATCTTAATAATGACTAAGATTTAGAGAGTATGGAAGAGCTCAGAGATCACAGAAAGGACCTTAGAGAAAGAAGTCTTAAAAGTCCTTTAACTCCAGACTTAAGTTCGTAGAATTTTAGAGAAACTTATGTCAATAGAAGAAGGTGAGTCTTGTTCTCAGAACTAATTAATAGAGCTGAACCAGATAGAAAGAAATCAGCTAGAGTGTTCTATACAGAGAAAAATAACAATAATAATACGTAGGAAGTTAAGAAAGAAAGAACTACATACAACCTTCGATGAGGAACAGCACTAATGGAATGGGGCTAAATAAAAAGAATATTCTAGTTTGCCGGGAAAAAGAACCCAAGCCCCTCTCCAAATATATAGACTCAATAAGGAGTAGTAAGATAACTCTC
>JABUQX010050666.1:5000-45000 GCA_015478945.1 Trachelipus rathkii
CATCCTTTCATTGTTTATTTCAAATCAAATGGTTCACATAAACTCTGCCATAAGAGCTTCTGCTTCCTTTCTGATTCAACAAAGCACAATACAGTTATGGTTCACACATTCATTTCAAAGCTTATTCCTTGTTTCAAAGTAAGTCTACCCAATTTAAAGAAAATACACTATTTTTCCGATGGTTGTGTAGGCCAGTATAAAAACAAATACAACTTTAAAAACCTCTGCTATCATAACGAAGACTATGGATTGACTTGTGAGTGGAACTTCTTTGCTACTTCTCATGGCAAGTCTGCATGTGATGGAATTGGAGGAACAATAAAAAGAGCTACTGCACGAGCCAGTTTGCAGAGAACTACCTCAGGGCAAATTCTCACACCTGAAGACATGTTTCGTTTTTGTGAAGAAAGCTTGAGTTCAAATATCAAGTACTTCTTTGTTTCTAAACGTGAATTAGAAGAATCCAATAGAAAGTTAAAGCATAGATTTGCAGACGTCTGTACTATTCCTGGAACTAGACAGTTTCATAGATTTGTTCCTAAAAATACAGAGGAACTAATGGTTTATTTGTTTTCAAGCTCCTCTAAAGGGGAATTGAAAAGGATCATACATACACCTGGAGACACTGTACATGATGCTGTAAAAGTGGGCCAATATGTTGGTTGTGTTTATGACAAGAAAATATGGTTTGGAATTGTTGAGGAATACAATGAGGAATTTGATGATTTCTTTGTCAACTTTCTAGAGCCTTCTGCTACCTTTGGAATCAGGTCATATAATTTTCCCACAAGGAAAGATACATGCTCTGTTCCTGGAGATTCCATATTGGCAATAATGTCTCCTCCTTCATTAAAGGGAGGCACAAGGTTACAGTACATATTTCAAGAAGAAGAAGTCTCAAAATGTTTTAAAAGTGCCAATACTAAATTCAAATACTAATGTATAGAGTCTGAATATTCTTAGAAGTAAAATACTTATTCCCCTAACAATATTAATAAATTTTTTTTTGCCCCAAATAATAGTTATCTTGTGAAGTCAAATAATTAAATTATTCAATTAAAATTGTCAATTGAATTACATCCAAAAATTTTAAATGTATATACCTTTAATGTGGTCTAATATTAAAATTCAACTTGGACATATGTTTCATTAAATCCCAAATAAGGATAAAATACAAGTATACTCAAAGTTTTTATTGCTGATTCTTATAGCAAATGAATCTGTCTTCATTTTTTGCATCTATAACTTTTTCTCTCAGCGAATGAGAAAGAGGTCAAATCGTGACCTCAAATGTAGGTCAACATTTAAAATAAATAAATAAAAATTTTTTGGATATAAAACTTGTATATTCGCATTCCTTGATCTTTTCCGATTCTAAAGATGTAAAAATTTTAAATTTATGACTAGTATTACTCAAGTTATAGACATCAAAAGCAAGTGACCTTCGCTGATGACCTCAAAATCACTGAGGTCAGTACGTTTGACCTATTGGTCAGATTGACCTATAACTTTCAGAAATGAATTCAGGGATTAAAACAACCCTGTACACCAAAAATAAACAAATTCTGAGAGATGAGGGTGTATTTTAAAAAAAAAGTGGTTGATCTCACAGAGAATTCCCCATATATATATATTATATATTATATATATATATATATATATATATATAATATATACTTTTTCTATATATACATATTATATATATATATATATATATATATAGATAATAATATATATATATATATATATATATATATATATATATATATATATATATAATATAATAATAATATATATATATATATATATATATATATTATATATATATATACTATATATATTATATATCTCTATATTATATTATATTATATATATATATATATATAATATTATATATATAATTACTATATATATATTATATTATATATATATAGTATATATAGTATATATATATATATATATAGTATATATATATATATATATATATATATATATATACTTGTGTATATTAAAGAAATAAAATAAAATGAACATTATAATTTATTGCAGTACCATAATATGAATCTGGTAATTGCAGATTATATTACTTGGAGATCTACCAATAAGAAAAAATGAAACAATAGTTACAGCAAGATGACATAAAAAGAACAAGCTCATAAAATTTCATTTTTGCTATTTCAATGATTTGTTATTTCAATGTTATTTGTTGTAAACCTCTTGTGTTTATACTTCATTTTAACGTATTTGCAGTATTTTCTGTGAAATTGGTGAAAATTGTATCTATTATGTAAATAATTGCACATTAAAACGTATTAAAGAATTATATATTTATCATTGTAAAATTCTATGGAAATTTTCCTATATTTAGTTTTTTTTTTCTTGTTTCCCTCTTATTTTTGTCTAAATTTTTTCATTCATTCATTTGTATAGGTATTCTGACTAATGCTTTTTTGTTTCAGTGTATTTATTTAGGTTATGATTGAAATAGATGATCATTTTTCAATATTACCTGATGATCAGAAGAATTTGAAGCCCTTTGATAAATATGAAAGTGAAATATCTTACCAGTTCTTTTTTAAAAGCCACTTAGAAACAAATAAGCCATGCATTTTTGGCTCTTGGCTGACAGCAAATTGGCCAGTTACTAACCTATGGGTGGATGATAATGGAGCCCCGAATTGTTCTTATCTTTCGGATTCATTTGGTAAATTTACTGTCAAAGTGTTTTGATAAAATATCATATTTTTCTTTCTTGATTCAATTTTTAAATTTCAATTTCAAGGAAGTAAATTGTGAAATAGTAACTACGGTGTATATATATATATATATATATATATATATATATATGATACTATTATACTATATATATATATATATATATAAGTATTATTATATATATATATTATAATTTTAATAAATTTTAAATCTCTAATTTAAAATAATTTTATTTATTATTATATTATATATTTAATTAATATTATATATATATATATATATATATATATATATATATATATATATATATATATATATATATATATATATATATATATATATATACCGGTATATATATATGCCTCCCCCCCTGCTCACTACAGGATGGAGATGAGGTGCACAAACATGCACTGGAAACAGTAAAATAGAAGAACATGACCTTACCAGACAATGAAACCCCCCCCTCTCAAAATCAACCCTTATGTGCAAGACTGTCACAACCCATATCCACCCTGAAACTTCATCCATTGTGACAGTCCCCCACTGTGGCATCTTGTCAGTTTTAGAGTTTATCCCCTGGTCCAGACCCACAACCATATCTCCCCACAAAACTATGTCATTCACTCTATTATGCACCATTCTATTTACCTGAACTAAACTCATATTCCTTTCCTTCAGACATTCTATTACTGACTCAATCCACTTTTTCTTTGGTCCTATACAACTGCTTACCAATCATCAACCATACATCCTTTCCAAATGACCAAACCATCTTAATACATTTGTATTTATTTCTTTCACCACCCCACGTACCTCCCTAGTGCATTCATTCCTCATTTTATCAATTTTTCTCTCCTAATGTGCCCCTAAGATTATCCATCTGTACATACTGCACCTTGGATACCACACCATAATTTCACCACTATACATTAACACTGGTAATAACATACCCTCATGCAAAACCCTAGCACACTCAAGATTAGTCCCCTTACATCCACTATAGATTTGACTGTATCAGCCATTTTCCTATCACTCATGACTTTCCTACTACACAGCATCATCCATTCTCATATATATATATATATATATATATATATATATATATATATATATAATATATATATATAATATAATATATATTATATATATATATAGTTATATATAATATATATATAGGTATATATATATACTATAGATATAACTGGTTATATATATATATATATATATATATAGTATATATATTATATATATATATATATATATATTATATATTATATATATATATATAAGTATATATATATATATAATAATATATAATATATATAATATATATATATATATATACTGTATACTAATATATATATATATATAATATATATATATATATATATATATATATATATATATATAATAGATATATATATATATATATACCGTAGTATATATATTTATATAGTATATATATATACCGTATATATATATATAATATATATATACTATATATATATTATATATATATATATATATATAGATATATATAATATATATATTATTATATAGTATATATATATATAATAGCGGTATAGTATATATATATATATAAATTATATTATATATATATATATATACTATTTAATATACTATATATATATATATATATATATATTATATTATGGAAAGGTGATAGCTTGGTTCCAGTATCAAACTGTGATAGCAAGTATTTTAACTCTCAAGCAAAAGAAATGGTTACTCTAAGGGAATTTACAAACTATTACTGTCAAAAGCAAAAAGGACTGAAAGAGGAATGCTTATATTTGAAGGTAAGTATTATTTCATTTAAAAAGTGATTTCTAACCTTATTGTTTGAATTTTTGTTCCCAGGTTAGAGATGTGGTTAGGTTTTTATGGAGAATACAGCAATAGTTTTAAGTTAAAAATAACTTAAATAAGTGGCTAGGAACGAAGTACTGTTAACATGTTTTTTTTTTGTTTTTTTTTCTTCAAATATGAGTGTATTGTACATCTGATGACATAGAGATATGGAAGTGTGAGTGAGTCTCTTTCAGATATTGACTTTTCATGAGCTTTTGCCCCTTTGAAAAATTTTAATATTTTTGGTTTTGGGAAGTGCATACAAATGGCTGCAAATAGACAATGAATGAATTGATAAGTTTTAAAGCAGTATTAAGTACTTGGCTTTTTTAAAAATTCACCAGTGTAGCATGAATTTCAGGTGGTTATAGGTCTGTTGTATTACATTTTAATTTCAGAGTGGGGCCAGTAGACAGCATTCATTTCTCAGAAATTTAGAGCCACTGATTTTCACCATTTTAATTTTTTATAAATTTATTATCACATTCATAGTTATATATAATATAACCTATTAAAAAATTATTTTTATTTTATTATTTTAAAAAGTTATTCCTTTTGTATGATATTAAAAACTATCAAAATATGGGCAGTTGGTAAGCTTTAAACATGTAAAGAAATTAAAAATTTAATATTCAAACTTTAAAACCCTTAAATTGGAATGCAAAAACATGAGAATTTCACCATTTTCAGGGCATAGCCTATTTCTTGCCAGCTCATATATCTTACTTCCAGTGCTTAAAATTCTTTCACTTTCAATGGAAGATGTTGGGGCACTTACATATTTCATAGCTATTTTGCTTAAATTAGAAAAAAGTTCTTTTGAACCTCTCCACCACAAAATTGGGTCACTATATCTTCGTATAAGGGATAAATGTTAAAATTTTCTAATTCTTGATAAAAATGTTTGTTCATTTTGTTTTTGTTTTTTTTTTCATTTTGCCAATATGTTCTTCATTCTTTCGTTTACCAAAAGCTAATTTATCAAATAAATTGGAAAAACTTAAGAGATTCTCCTCAATCTAGATCATCTTTAGAATTTAGAATTTAATTCTTCTTGAGATTTTGAATTATCAACATCTTCTAAGCTATCAATTGTCAATCTTTTTGTTTCCTCTACCATATCCTCTTTTTGAAATTTCATTTTGAATCTTGGATCTAATAAAGACGACAAACATGAAGACTTGCTTTCTATATATGGTGTAAATCTTTTCTTTATTGAATCTTCTAGTCCTTCTATTGTGGTATTAATGCCACTAAAGGAAACTACTGCTCTTTGCTTTTGATAAGAATAAATTCAAAGTTTCTATTGTGGGAATTGTGGCATTATGGAATGAAAGAGAGCTTCACACGCTGAGTTAACGCATGTACACTTGATTATTATATAAACAGATCTAAATGTATAGTTATTGCCATTCTTAATAAATATATTGCTAAACTAAGTTGTTGAATTTACTAAAGACCAACAATTTTCTTGCCCTACTCAAAGCTAACTCTTTCCCTTCACCTTGAACTCTATACAGGGTGGTGCCAGTTTGTACTGATGGGAGTCTTGGTCATCTTTATCGACTATACCTCATTCCCCCTCACCTTATGTTTCGGTATTCGCAGGTGGGGTAGTTGCACCGATTCTAGTATCTATCAATATTGATAAAACATATATAATATTCTTTGACTCTGAGTACACTCATGGTATTTCAAAATAGATCAACTGGGAACTCTCTTGCCCCTGTAATTCAAAATTTCTTCTTTTTTATATTGTTAGCATTATATGATTTCGTTTCTGTTTTGTTGTAAGTATGATTAGAAGGAGAATTATTCTCTTACAGATCACTTTTTTATTATTATTTTTTAACCTGACATTGATACTATTAAATACCTTAAACACCACTTTTAACTTTACTTATTTGTCTGAGAGAAGAGTAGTGTCAGTTTAAAAAATTTATGTAATTTGCAAAGAATTTAATTTTAAAGAAATGTATTTTTAATACCATTTTTTCACTTTTTATTTAATTGGTACAAATAAATCTCTTGAAAATTTATAAATGATATGTTTAAAGGGTTTCTTCAGTTCTGAAATAGGCAAAATAGTAATGTAAAATAAACCCTCACTCTTATTAAAGACAACATTGTTAAATTTCAGGATTGGCATTTTGTAAGAGATTTCCCAAACTATAAGGCCTACACAACACCAGCTTATTTTGCTTCTGATTGGCTAAATGAATATTGGGCTGTGAGAGGTGATCAAACGGATGATTATCGGTTTGTTTACATTGGACCTAAAGATAGCTGGTAATTACAAATTCTTCCAGTTTATCCTTTATCCCTGCTTATCGACATATGTATTAATAATTGCTAAATTGAACTACTTTGCATTTAAATAATAGCGCAATAGCGTTTTTTTTATATAATTCATATAGTATTTTATGTATCATGAATTTTGTTATGTTTTTATTGTTATGTTGTAAATTATTTATATATTACATGTCTTTTAGGACTCCTTTTCATGCCGATGTCTTCAGGTCATTTAGTTGGTCATCGAATATTTGTGGTAGAAAGAGGTGGCTTTTTTTCTCACCTTCTGAAAGTGACTTTTTGAAAGATAAATTTGGGGAATATGTTTATGATGTAGATTCTCAGTCACTGAAGTAAGAATTAATTTAAGTGCCTTTCTTATAATTGATTTAGTTATTCATTAAACATTCTTGTAAATTTGTAACCGCTAGTAACTTAAGAAAGTAATTAAATGGTTAAAATAACCTAAAAGTTATAATAAAATCATTGTTGTGGTAAAGATTTTTTTTAGTAGTAGTAGTAGTAGTAGTAGTAGGAGTACTAAAGAAATAGAGTAATAGAATAATAGAGTAGTAGAGTATTAGAGAAGTACAGTACTAGAAAAAGAAATGACAGAAACATATAGGTGATTGATTCACCTTTAAGGTGAAAAAAATATATATATATATATATATATATATATATATATATATATATATATATATATATATATATATATATATATATATATATATATATATATATATATATACTATTATATATATATATATATTATATATATAATATATATATATATATATTATATATATATATAGTATATATATATATTATATAAATATATATAATTATATATATATATATTATATATATATATATATATATATATATAGTATATTATACTAATATATATTATATATATATAAATATATTATATATATATATATATATATAATATATATATATATATATTATATTTATACTATAATATATTATATATCTATATATATATATATATATATATATATATATATATATATATCAGGGATGTACCGAATAGTGAAAAAGCCGAATATTCGGCTATAAGTATTCGGCCGAATAATCACTTCGCTATTCGGCCGAATAGTTATTTCAAAGTTCGGTCATCCATTTAGGGAAAAATAAAGAAAACTTATAACAAAGTAATAAAACAAAAAAGTAAATAAAACTATTTCTTACCTATAGCAAACTATTTCACATATTAAAAATAATTAAATGAGAATTGAAAAGTTACGTAGTTAAAGAAAGTTATTAAACTAAACTTCATTTGAATAAGCTCTAAGTTTAAAATAATAGAACATTAGCAGTTTTCTCCATTTTCAGGGGATAACCTATTTTTTGTGGCTTCATAAATATTTCCTCCTGTACTAAATATTCTTTCACTTTCGACTGATGATAGTGGAGCTGAAAGGTGTTTTATTGATAGTTTTTTTATATTCATAAAACTATTTCCAGTGTTTTTCCACCAATTGAAGGAAATATCGTTGTCTTCACTGGTCAAATTAGGCAAACTTATATATTTGTTTATTTCTTGACGTAATTCCGTATGTAGCCTTTTATTTTATTGTACAATAATTCACATCGTCAGAAGAATGGACTTTCTTTTTCACTCTCACTTTCCTTTTTCTGTATGACGATTTCGATGCCGCAATTTCTTTAAAACAATCCATTAAAGAAGTGAAAATGGGACCTTCAGCTTCACTTTTCCCACTACGTGAATCATAGTCAGCAGAAGAGTCAATAGCTAAATTTTCATGCATTCTTTCCATGCCTCAACGACCATATTTTTTACTGATTCATTCTGATTCATGTTGAAAAATTAGCTTGAATCGCGGATCTAAGAAAGTAGCTACACACAAGATTTATCACATAGAAACTTAGAAAGTCTTTTTTCTACTGATTTCTTAAGCTCTCTCAACAAGGTTAATTATTCCACTGAAGGCTTTTGCTATTATAGCCTTTATTGAAAAATAGAGGTTATTGCTATAAATGGAATGAGATTCAACTTGGGCGGACTGTTTCTTCATCGGTTTACTGCTTGTTTTAGCTGATGTTGTCAAATGGCTCAAGTAAATGGAATAATTTTGGGACACTGAAAATCAGTCAATGATTTTCTGATTTGCAGATTGCAGCAAGCGTATATTGGCTAAGAACTTGTTGGTTCAAACAATCTTTTTAAGCGATATCATACAGTGCTGTTCCAGCCTGTAGAAACTAACGTTCTTATATTAATTTATGCTGTTTGAGATTCAGCTGCATCTGTTAAGTATTAAGCTTTGCAGCTTGCCGTTGCTGAATGCGAAAATAATGAGTGAGAGGATATGCTTCTGCAAGTAATTAAAATATCTTTAACAGATGCTGACATAATTATTGAATCTGAATGCTAGTTTTCAACTTGTGAATAGAAAGCATGAAATTGATCGCAAAAGCCACTTCATCCCTTGATACCAGCTACCATGTGTTGGGTCCATTATTCCTTATCACTAAATGATTATTATTTTGGAATATTTGAAAAATTCAAATGCCCTTATAGGATCTGACGAATGAACAAAGATTTTCGCCATTTTGGCTACAAAATTTGGCTTATTTTTTTTATTTTGGAAAAATCAAGTTTCTAAATTCAATTTTAATTGAAAAACCTTCCCTTTTATTTGACGTAATTATTGTTATAAAAGCTCAATTATTCGCGCCACCGCTAATAGTACGGCAAAAAGCGAATACCGAATATTCGGTATTTTGGCCGAATACCGAATACTTACCGAATATTCGGCACATTCCTCTTTTTATATATATTATATATATATATATATATATACTCTTTCTAGCAAATATATTCTTATATAAATAGGATATAATACACTTACAAATAACATAATATTATAATAATAGGTATATGTGTATTAAATATATATTTTAGTACTATATATAATACTATATTATATATGGTAATATATATATATATTATATATATTATTGTATATATATATATATAATATATTATATATATTTATATATATTATATATATATATATATATATATATAGATAGTTATATATATTAATATAATATATATTAAACTTTCTTGTAAATATTTATACAAGAAATAACACATACAAATCAGCAAATTATTATTCTTTATTATAATTCGCAAATATTAAATTTTAAATATCAATATCTAAGCTTAAAATATACCTTGCATTTTCTCTCTTTCACTTTATTATGGTTTTATAATTTTTTTCAATTAAAATATTTTTAAAATTATTTTGTATTTTCAATTCTAAAATTTTTAAAGATACAGAAAATTTGATTATTAGTAACTAGGTGCGATAAATGCGTTAATCCCATTCTCCATATTGTGTGTATGGTATGTGTGTGTGTGTGTTTTCAGGCAAAATTAAATAGCCTTCATGCATCATCATCATATGGATTTTTTTTTTGTTAATGTATATTTTTAAAGAACATAAAAAAGCCCTAAAATACCAATTAATAAATCAAGACATATAACTCTTTTTGACCGTATTAAGTAAAGTTAAAAAAGAGATTTTTATTTCATTTTAATTTTTATTTGCAAAGAGGTTCAAGAGTAATTTATTTATAGTATGAGCATACTCAGAAATAAAATTCAGAAATTCTAATGATGTAGATCTCTGACTGCATAACTATTGTCTATAACTGTATGAAGTAAAGTGTGTAGCAGAGAAGTGGAACCTCACTAATTACCTTACATTTTTTTTCGTACTATTTAAATGAGTTTCCCTGTCTACTTGTTTCAGAGACGTCTCTTTGTACCCAAATGCCCACTTGTCCAATGGAGGAATTGAAATTATTCAAGAAAGAGGGGAAACCGTATTTGTGCCTTCTAACTGGTATCATCAAGTGTGGAATTTGGTTAAGTAATAAAACCTTTCATTTTTTTTTTGTTTGTTTTATATATATATATATATATATATATATATATATATATATATGTATATATATATATATATGATATATAATATATATATATATATATATATATTATATATATATATATATATATATAACCGGTAATAGTATATAATAATTATATATATATCTATATATATATATATATATATATATATATATATACTATATAATATATATATATAATATTATATATATATCATAAATATATATATATATTATATAATATTTATATATATATATATATATATATATATTATATATATATAATATATATATATATCTATATAATATATATATATGGACATTTAAAAGTGGTGGTTACGTTAATTTAGGTTAGGTTAATTTAGGTTAAGTTTGGTTATGTTAGGTTTAATTTAGGATAAGTTAGGTTAGGTTAGGTTAGGTTACCCAAAAATTTAAATGATTTACCTGAAAATTATTAAAAATAACGACTATACATTAATATTGATTTTTGGCTTCCTGGAGTCAAACCACTTATAAATAGCCATATAGTATATTATATATTTAATAATAGTATATATATATACTATATATATTATATATATATATATATAGTAGTATAATATAAAATATATATATATATATATATATTATACTATATATATATATATATATATATCTTATATATATATCACTATATATATTATATGATATATATATACGGTATATAGTATTATATATATATATATATATATATATCTATTATATATATATATGTATATAATATTATAGTATATTATTATATTATATATACTATATATATTATAAATTATATACTATATAGGTATACGGCAGTATAGTTATATATATATATCTATATATACTTAAAGTATTTATATATATATATATATATATATTATATAATATATATATATATTATATATAAATATATAGTAATATTAATATTATATATATAAACGTATATATTATATATATATATACAAATGTTACCACCACTCTCGGGCAAGACCCTATTCAAGGAGCGGGTGTTATTATTAATAACATCACTACCATCACAATCACCATCACTATTACCACCATTAATAATAATATAATTATTCACTAATCCCTAACTTAAAACATTTTCATCGCTATAAATGGTTATACTCTTCTGAATAAAAATAGAAGCTTTCAGTTGCCTACCTCTATCGGTATTTCTTCAAATAGTATCCCTTCTTCGTCAAAAAATATATCGTGTTGATGGCTGATTCCCTCATCAATGTTCGAATATTGGTTTCAACTACATGACAAAAATTGTTTGCCATGATTTCTCTGGTTTATTTCTCTGTGTGTGGGTGTGGAGGGGGGGGGGGGTCTTCTTCGTCCTTAATGCAGGTTTGATTTTATTCGCTTTTCTCAAGTGTCAGGATTGTCAACATCCATTGCTTCTACAGAGTTTCCACGTAATTTTACTAAGAGGTTCGTTCGTTATTTTCTTGCGTTGATATCTTGGGCAGACTGCTTGTTGTGCCATGAAAAAGATTAAGAATCGTAGATGCGTCAAGATTACATGGTTTAATTCCACCATTCACTGTTAACATTATTACTTCCTACTTTCGCATAAGTTAAGCAAACAAGGTAATATTGAAGAGTATTTAAGAGCGCTTTCAAATAAATCTGGTCACAAATGAAGGAAGCGTTTGTTAGTAGCACAAGAGAGGTATATAGATATGCTAAAGTAGAAAGTAAGAATGTTAACAGTGAGTGGTGGAATGAAGAGGTGATGCAAGCGGTTAAAAGAAAGAGAGGCACGGTTGAATGTACTAAAAGTCAATGATGTGGTTTCAAATGAAAGGTATTTGGAATTATATAAGGAGGAAATATGGAAGACTAAAAGTTGCATACATAGGAGGAAAAATGAGGTAAATGAACAGTTTGGAAGGAGGATGAATAAAGACTTAAAAGGGAGTAGGAAGCTCTTTTGGAAGGAAGCGCGAAAGGTAAAGATGAGATTAAGGGAAATCTGCATAGAATAATGAATAGGGATGGTGCTTTCGTAACTGATGAAATGGATGTGAGGAGAATGTGGAGGGAATACTTTGAAAATCTGTATAGCATTGGCAGTAATGAAGAGTTGATAGTGAATGTGTGTGGGTTTGATGGTGCAATAAAAAATTGGTATTTTCAGGACAAGGTAATGGGTAGAGTGAGAATGTTGAAGAATGGGAAATCTGTAGGCATAGATGGAATTACAGGTGAAATGATTAAGAATAGAGGCGAGATGGTGATTGACTGGATTTGGAAGTTGTGTTACAAAGCGTTTATGTAGGGTATAGTTCCGAGGGATTGGAGGAGAGTAGTAATAATACCCTTATATAAGAATAATGGGAACTGTTTGAACTATAGGGGAATTAGTCTATTGAGTGTTGTAGGGAAGATGTATGCTGGTATTGTGGTTGCAAGAGCACGTTGAGTGAATGAGGGACTGGTTGGTGAGGAACAAGGTGCATTTAGAAGTGGTAGAGGATGCGTGGTTCAAATTTTTACATTGAAACAAATGAGAGAGAATAAATTGTATTTAGGTTTTACGGATTTGCAACAGGCGTTTGATAGGATTAATATGGAAGGTGTTAGTTATATATGGTATTGGTGGTAAGTTTCTGAATGGAATCAAAAGTATGTATGACGATAGTGAAGCATGTGTAAGATTAAATGGAGTTGAAAGTTGTTGTTTTAATATTAATAGAGGAGTGAGTCAGGGATTTGTTATGTCTCCTTGGTTATTCAATTTGTATATGAATGGGGTTATGAAAGAATTAAGAGGTAGGAGTGCCAAGGGAAGGTGTGAGAATGGAAGAGAGTGTAGGGTGCCCTACTTATTATATGCAGATGATTTTGTTTTGTGTGGGGAATGTGAAGAGAGTTTGAAAGGATTGGTAAAAGGGTTAGGCAGGGTGTGTAAAAGGAGGGGTTTGAAAGTACATGTAAACAAGAGTAAAGTTATGGTAGTGAGTGAAGGGAATCCGCGATGTGAAGTTATGTTTGATGGTGAACAACTGGAATAAATGTTTGGTTTAAATATTTAGGATATATGTTGAATGAAAAGGGAATGGATGTTGAAAGTGTAGCAGTAAAGTTGTGAATTGTAGGAACGTGGTTGGTGCAATTAAATCCTTGGTGGATATAAAAGAACTAAGTCTTCAGGGTGCTATGGTTTTGGATGAGAATATGTTGCTTCCTGTGTTAATGTATAGTAGTGAATCTATGGTCTGGAATAAAAGGTATAGATCTAGGGTACAATATTTTCAGATGGACAATCTTAGGGGCGTGGTAGGTGTGAGATTTGAAAGAGTGAGGAATGAACGCATTAGGGAGTTGTGTGGTGAAGAAAGGAGTATGTGTGAGAATAAACGAGAGTACATTGAGATGGTTTGATTATACAGAAGGGATGGATGATAGTCGGTTGGTTAAGCAGATGTATAGTGGTGAGTGAGTTGGGAATCGACCAACTTTGAGGCTGAAGAAAAAGTGGATTGAGTCGGCAGTAAAGGAATGCCTGAAGAAGATTAATGTGAGTTTGGCAGAGGCGAGAAGAAAGGTGCATAATTGGAGTGAAGGGCGGAGTTTTGTGAGGTATGATAGTGAACCTCGCCATGGGGATGAACCCTACCTTGACGAGATGCCACAGTGATGGTCCGTCGCAGTCTCTTGAAACCTCTAGGGTGGATTTTTCTGACCCTGACCAGTTCTCACTTTTGGGTATAAAGTGGACGGTAAAGGGGCTTTCTTTTTGACTTGCGTCATGTCCTTTTATTATTTTCCTGTTTAGGTATATGCTACACACCTCACCCCCAATCTGACGATAGGAGGAACATGATATATATATATATATATATATATATATATATATATATATATATATATATATATATATATATATATATATATATATATATGCTCATATATATATATATGCTATCTTTCTCTATACCACCTATGCTATATATACACACACATATATATATATATATATATATATATATATATATATATATATATATATAGTTAACGTCCTCACCCCTCTTCTAGACAACATCTTACAGACATCCCTACTACTTATATCTCTATGTGCGGGGGAGAAAGAATTGCCCACATCGTATGTCCTGCGTGTTGTAGAAGGCGACTAAGGGACGATGGTAGTTGGGTTGGCTGGCCACTACCACCTATCTCTTGCTAGGAATACTGATGCATGCCTCGGAGATGGTCGTGATCGTCGTAAACGGCCTTCTCTCTTTCGGCAAGAAATTGTATGAATCGGCAGCCAGGTACATGGAATGTCAGAGGAATAAATGTTGAGGGAAAGAGGGATGTATGTAGAAAGGGATAATTTGATTTGCTTGCTGTGACTGAAAGAGAGATGAAAGGAAGGATGAAGACGAGTGGTGTGACGTGAAATGTGTGTGTGCTGGAGTAGAGGGGAATGAGAGGGGGAGAGAAGGAGTTGCGATTCTGATGAGTGACCTGTGGGACAGAGCTATGGTGGATTTGATTTATGCGCGTACTAGAATTCTAATGGTTAAATTTAAGTTTGAAAAGGTCAAGGTATATGTGTGGTTGTGACGTATGGTCCATCTGAGGGAAATGTTGAAGAGACGATTTTCTGGGATAATCTGAATGATGTTTTGGATGGGGTGAGTAGGAGCTTCAGATTGATTGTGTTGGGGGACCTAAATGGTTGGATAGGTGATCAGAAAAGAGATGGTATAACAGGTGGTTTTGGGGTGTCAGGAGAAAATGAGAATGGTAGGAAGGTGATTGATTTCTGTGAGGAGAGAGGTATGTGTGTAAGTAATACTTTCTTTAAACACAAGAGTATTCATAAGTATACTAGTGTTGGTGTAGGTAGAGATGGTTTTGAAGTGAAAAGTATGATTGATTTTGTGTTGGTGAAGAAGGAGATGTTGAAGTATGTTTTGGATGTTAAATCAGTTAGGGGATTAGGAATGGGATTATCGGATCGTTATGTTGTTCTATGTAAAATTAAGTTAGGGGGGCTTGGATGGAGAGGAAAGTGATATGAGTGTAAGTGGGAGAATTAAAAGTGAAAAGTTAAGTGAACAAGGTAATAAGGATAAGTATCTAAGACTCGCAGTAAATCAGTAGAATGTGAACAAGTTGAAACTGAACAAATCTGGGACCAAATGAAAGAAGCAGTTGTTAGCAATGCAAAGGAAGTATGTGGATGTGCTAAAGTAGGAAGTGGCTGGTGGAATGAAGAGGTGATGCAAGCGGTTAAAAGTAAAAAGGAAGCGTGGTTGAATGTACTAAAGGCCAATGATGAAGTTTCAAAAGAAAGATGTTTGGAATTATATAAAGAGGAAAAAAGAAATACTAAAATACGTAGGAGGAAAGAAGAGGTAAATGAACAGTTTGGAAGGAGGATGAATGGGGACCTAGAAGGGAATAGGAATCTCTTCTGGAAGGAAGCGCGAAAGGATAAGAATGAGAATAAGGGGAACCTGGTTAGAATAATGAAAAGGGATGGTGCTTTTGTAACTGATGAAATGGATGTGAGAGTGTGGAAAAAACATTCGAAGTCTGTATAATATTAACAATGGCTCTTGAAGATGTGATAGTGAATGTGTGTGGGCTTGATGGTGCAAGAAGGAATAGGTATTTTGGGGATGAGGTCATTAGCTAAGCAAGGAAGAGAGGTAATGGGTAGAGTGAGAAAGTTGAAGAATGGTAAATCTGCAGGTATAGGTGAAATGATCAAGAACGGAGGCGAGATGGTGATTGATTGAATTTGGAAGTGTAATAAAGCGTTTATGGAGGGTATAGTTCCGAGGGATTGGAGGAGAGCAGTAATAATACCCTTATATAAGGGTAAGGGAGATAAGGGGAACTGTAGGAATTATAGGGAAATTAGTTTATTGAGTGTTAGGGGGAAGATATATGCTTGTATTTTAGTCGAAAGAGTACGTCGAGTGACTGAAGGACTGATTGGTGATGAACAAGGTGCGTTTAGGAGTGGTAGAGGATTTGTGGATCAAATCTTTACATTGAAAGAAATGACTGAGAAAATGAGGGAGAAGAAGAATAAATTGTATTTAGGTTTTATGGATTTGCAACAGGCGTATGATAGGATTAATAGGGAAGCTCTATGGCAGGTGTTTAGTAATGTATGGTATGGTATGGTGGTAGGCTTCTGAATGGAATCAAAAGTATGTATGACGATAGTGAAGCGTGTGTAAGAATAAATGGTGTCAAAAGTGATTGGTTTAATATTAATAGCGGAGTGAGGCAGGGATGTCTTATGTCTCCTTGGTTATTCAATTTGTATATGAATGGGGTTATGAAAGAATTAGAGATGGGGGTGGCAGGAAGTGGTGTTAGAATGATGAAGAATGGAGATGAGTTGAGGGTACCCTACCTATTCTATGCGGATGATTTGGTTTTGTGCGGTGAATCTGAAGAGAGTTTGAGAGGATTGGTAGAGAGATTTGGCAGGGTGTGTAAAAGAAGGGGTTTTAAAGTAAACCTAGATAAGAATAAGGTTATGGTTGTGAGTGAGGACAGTCCTCGGTGTGAAGTTATTGTTAGATGGTGAGCGCTGGAACAAGTGTCTGAGTTTAAATATTTAGGATATATGTTGGATGAAAAGGGAACGGATGATGCAGATTGTAGTAGGAAAGTTGTGAACGGCAGGAAGGTGGCAGGTTCAATTAAATCGTTGGTGGATGTAAAGGGACTAAGTCTTGAGTGCACTAGGGTCTTACGTGAGGGTATGTTGTTACCTGTGTTAATGTATGGTAGTGAGACTATGGTCTGAAATGAGAGGTATAGACTTAAAGCTCAAGGTGTTCAAATGGACAATCTTAGGGGCGTGTTAGGTGTGAAAAGAATTGATAAAATGAGGAATGAACGTATTAGAGAGTTATGTGGTGTGAAGAAATGGGTAAATGAGAGAATAAATGAAAGTACGTTGAGATGGTTTGGTCATGTGGAAAGGATGAATGATAGTCGGTTGGTTAAGCGGATGTATAGTGGTGAGTGTGTTGGGAATCGACCGGCTGGGAGACCGAAAGAGTGGATCGAGTCAGTAAAGGAATGTCTGGAGGAGAGAAATGTGAGTTTGGCAGAGGCGAGAATAAAGGTGCATAATAGGAGTGAATGGTGGAGTTTTCTGAGGAGGGTATGATTGTGGTACACCTGTGCCAGGGGATGAACCATACACTTGACGATATGCCATAGTGAGGGCCCGTCGCGGTCCCGTGAAGCTCTAGGGTGGATTTTTGACTACAACGAGTTCTCACTAATAGGTATAGAGGGGGCGGTAAGGCTGGGCTTTCTTTTCGACTTGTGTCATATTCTTCTACTACTTCTCTTTTCCGATGCATGTCACACACCTTACCCCCAGTCTTGGGGGAAAAAAGGAAGATGATGATGATATATATATATATATATATATATATATATATATATATATATATATATTTATATATCATATAAATATAAATTTACTCACTCTATATATATAAATATATGCCAACAACCCAATATGTATATGCATGCCATATATAATAACTAACAACATATATATGTATTTATGTAAAAAAAATGTATAGGTATATCTTGTTTTAAGATTTTATATACATATATAAATAAGTAAATATATATATATGGTGTATGCTATATATATATATATATATATAAATATATATATATATATAAAATATATATATATATATATATATATATATATATATATATATATCTTTATAACTCTATAAATAAATAAATAAGCTTACATATATATATATATATATATATATATATATATATATATATAACTTATAAAAAAATATATATATATATATATATATATATATATATATATATATACTATAAAACCCCTATTTATATATATATATATATATATATATATATATATATATATATATATATATATACGATATATATATATATATATATATATATATATATATATATATATATATATATATATATATATATATATATATATATATATATATATATATATATATATAACTATATAACATGCTGCTGCTATATATATAAAACTTATACCCTTTTCTTAGGTCTTCTTCCTAAGCTTATTGATTACTCAACTAATTATATAATATATAATACTTTAAGCCTCAAAATGAAAAACATGTTATGAGAGCATCATTTCTCGTTTTCATTGTACGAAACTTGAGCATTTCAAAAATTTGCTTCACTTTCTCGCAAAAATAATCATTTGTTTTTTTATTTAAATAATGGCTGAAAATTTATTATTCACAATCCTTTTTTTTTTATTGTGAATTAAGTTTAGAGTGACTGTGATATTGTAAATGTTAGAAAGAAAGGCTTGAAAATTTCAGTTTAAGAATATCTTGAGGTATAAATACCCTTTTATATTAGGTTTCAATTTAAATTAACTAAAAGAATCTTTAATGACTTTTTTTTTCATTTTACTCCTATTTTGTGCAGTTTTTCTTATTCAAGTTTCATTTTACAGGAAGATACCATATCCATAAACCATAACTGGATTAATGGAACAAATATTGAGTTTGTAATAGATTTTATCATTTCATCATTAAAAGAGGTTGGTAATTTGTGTTTTTATATTTTACTTATTATTATTTGTATTATTTTTAGTAGCAGTAGTTGGTATCTCTGTATCATGGTATGGCTCGGATGAGTGGAAATTCTCTTGCTGCTTTAAAGCTATTATCGAAATCTAAAGAAATTTTTTTTCCTGCAGTTAGAGCAGATTTATTATGGAGGAAATTTTTTTCTTACATTTTATATATATATATATATATATATATATATATATATATATATATATATCTTCTATATATATATATACTTATATATATATATATATATATATATATAACAACTATATCTATGCTATATATATATATATATATATATATATATATATATATATATATGCTATATATATATATATATATATATATATATATATATATATATTCTTCTTCTTCTTCTTCATCTTCCTTCTATTTTCCCAAGAATGGGAGTAAGGTGCGTTACATGCATCGGAAAAGAAAAGCAGTAGAAGAACATGACATGGATGAGAAGGGAACGGACGATGCAGAGTGTAGTAGGAAAGTTGTGAATGGTAGGAAGGTGGCTGGTGCAATTAAATCGTTGGGGAATGTAAAGGGACTAAGTCTTGAGTGTGCTAGGGTCTTACATGAGGGTATGTTGTTACCTGTGTTAGTGTACATTAGTGAGACTATGGTCTGGAATAAGAAGTATAGATCTAAAGTTCAATGTGTTCAGATGGACAATCTTAGGGGTGTGCTAGGTGTGAGAAGAATTGATAAAATGAGGAATGAACGTATTAGAGAGTTGTGTGGTGTGAAGAAAGGGGTAAACAAGAGAATAAATGAAAGTGTGTTGAGATGGTTTGGTCATGTGGAAAGGATAAATGATAGTCGGTTTTTAAGCAGATGTATAGTGGCGAATGTGTTGAAAACCGACCGGCTGGGAGATCGAAGAAAAAGTGGATTGAGTCGGTAAACGAATGTCTGAAGGAGAGAAATAGGTATGAGTTTGGCAGAGGCGAATAAAGGTGCATAATAAGAGAGAATGGCGGTGTTTTGTGAGGGGGTATGGTATGAACCCTTACACTGACAATTTACCATAGTGAGGGTCCGTCGCAGTCCCGTGAAGCTAAGAAAAAGGTAGATAGAAGAATATATATATTTTTTTTTTTTTTTTTTTACAGAGATAAACACCATCACTCCGGGCAGAGCCCTAATCAAGGAGGAGAGGTGTACTCACTTAACGTCCGAGCAGGACGAAGCCGCCCAAGGAGAGAATAGCTCACATTCTCCCACCCGACCAGTTGCACGAGCCTGGGACCCTCGCTTTGTTGGGCGGTGCTCTAACACTGAGCTATCGAACATATAAATAAATAAATATATTTAAAAAAATATATACATATATATATATAACTATTATATATATATATATATATATAACAATATATATCATATATATATATATATACTTATATATATATATATATGCTGCTAACTACTACTATATATATATATATATATATATATATATATATATATATATATATATATATATTTCTTTCTTTCTTTCTTCACCTTCTTCTTTGTCCCAAGATTGGGGTAAGGTGCTGTACAAGCATCGGAAAAGAAAAGCAGTAGGAGAACATGACAAACGTCGAAAAGAAAGCCCAGCCTGACCGCCCCCTCTCCATTAATTAGTGTGAGCTCGTCACAGACAGAAAATCACCTAGAGCATCATGGGACCGCGACGGACCCTCACTATGGTAAATCGTCAATGTGAGGTTCATCCCTGGCCCAGGTGGGGGCCACAACCATGCCCCATACAAAAACCGCCATTCTCTCCTATCACCATGCACCTTTCTTCTCGCCTCACTGCCAAACTCACATTTCTCTCCCACCAGACATTCGTTCACCGACTCAATCCCCTTTTCTTCGGTCTCCCCAGCCGGTCGATTCCCCAACACACTCACCACTATACATCCGCTTAACCAACCTACTATCATTCATCCTTTCACATGACCAAACCATCTCAACATACTTTCATTTGTTTACCCCTTTCTTCACACCACACAACTCTCTAATACGTTCATTCCTCTTTTTATCAATTCTTCTCACACCTAGCACACCCTAAGATTGTCCATCTGAACACATTACACCTTAGATCATACTTCTTATTTAGACCATAGTCTCACTACCATACAACTTTGGGTAACAACATGCACAGCAAGACCTAGCACACTCAGGGCAGGCGATCACCCAGCATTTAGTGCACCAGCCACCTTCCTGCCATTCACAACTCTACACACTCTGCAGCGTCCGTTCCCTTCTCATCCAACATATACCCTAAATATTTAAACTCAGACACTTGTTCCAGCTGCTCACCATCTAAGATAACTTCACACTGAGGGATGTGTGACCAAATAATAATAATATATATATATATATATATATATATATATATATATATATATATATATATATATATATATATATATATATATATATATATAACTTCTTATATATTTATATATATATATATATATATATATCATTATATATATATATATATATATATAATAATAATAATAATAATAATAATAATAATAATAATAATAATAATAATAATAATAATAATAATAATAATAATAATATGAAATATATAATAATTATGGCTTTGTTCCAAATTTGGAAGCCTTTATTGAGTACTTGAAACTCTACTTTATATATTGTATACCTCTTTTAGCATATTGTATTTACTGTATTTTAATGCTAAATACCCTAAAAAGACTTGATATATATGAAAAATAAGTAATTTAAAAAAAAAAAAAAAAAAATTTGGCCTTTGGTCTTTTTTTTTTTTTTTTAAAAATGTTTTTTTAAAAAAAAAAAAGTTTTTTTTAATCCCAACCCTATATGTATATAATGCATATATATCACTAAATCAATATGACACATTTCAATTAGAGAACATTATTTGAAACTATTATCCTGTGCTTACGTTTCCAAGTTATATTCAACGTTTGGTCCCTCACCCAAGATATTAGAATGGAGGCGGCGACAATCAATATGATATAGTATATCATATTATTTAATCAAATATAATATACTCAAAGATTCCTAGGAGAAAGATACTGTGGTGAAAACGTCCAAATATCGCAACATTGAAATAAACCAGAGGTACATAATAATATAAATGTAGATATACCCTAATCATTTACTTTACAAAAAAATGTAAATTCATCCAATAATGATGGATGAGAATAGATTAAGCAAAAACTAAAATAAACCAATAATAATTGATCCATCCAAAACTGAGGATGGTGATCTCCATTATATCCCCTCCCCCCCCGCACCAAATCTAAACCCCCATCTAAATTTTCTGCACTAATTTGAGGGAAGTCAAAAATGGTGGAGAGGGCAGATTATTTTGGAAAAAAGGGATGAGATTATGAACCCGAAACCGTAATTATTAGAGAACGAAAAATTCCGCTGTATATCCCGGAATTGAGATAAATACTATTTACAACATAAATACAAAAGAATATGATTTGAATTAACCCATAACTGAGATATAACTCATTATGATTGGTGGAAGTTAGTTTATGTTAGAGACGGAGCTGGTGGTCTCTTCTTCCTCATAAATCATTTGATGCCATGTTTGAAAGAAAGTGTGTCGTTAAAGATTAAAAGTTTAGGATGTAAATCTCTGTGTAACAAGCTTAAAGATTGATAAATCTGAATTTAAAGATCTTGATTCATCAGACACCTCGCTTGAAGAATCTTCAAGATCTTTAACAGAATCCTTACCATGGAACAATCCCTAAGAATCTCTTCTAAAAATGAAAATGGAATTTAAGATGTAAGGAGCTTAACAATGAAGTTTAATTTTAGTTACTATATAAAAAGTATTTTAACCTTTGTAATGAAGATATATCATGTATTGAAGAAAAGTGTTCATATATTCAATAAAGGAGAAGAAATATTTAATGGAGAAGTGTTTTAGGATATCCATTTATGTTTTAATACAATAGAAGGGGAGGAAAAATGAATAAGGAAGGTAAGGAGAAGCAAACATAGGTGGAGTGCTTAAAAATGGAAGGGTGGATTGGAAAATAAAAGTAGGAAGCAAACCAATTTGAATAATGATGGAAAGTTTGTAGATTGAAAAGTTAAATAGAAAAAAAGGAAGATATTTAGTGATCAAAAGGTCGGTTTGCGACATTGAATTTAGGTTTGAGAAGACAAAATTGTAGTGTTGATAGAATACTACAAGGGGAAAAATAAAAGCAAAAAGTCTTTCAAAATTGAGGGGAAAAGAAATTGCTTGAAGAAATGAGAATATTGGAGGCAAAACAGGTAGATAAGCGAGACGAATATTATGGGATTGGAGAGAATTACAGGAGGTGATAGATGAGGGGGTAAGAATAAATTAACTATTTTACATTTTAGTAAAAACCAGCAGTTAGTTAAACTTATGTCCTGTAATTTTAACTAAATTGTTTTTATTGAAATTGTAGTTTCTAAAAAAGAAATAATTTAAACAGGTATAACATCTAATTTTAATTCTTATTACTTATATATATTTCTTACCTGTAGGTTGAAGAATCAATTAAGGAATTTTCTGAGACTGAAGGATGGGTTTGTCAGTGTCAATTAATCCTAAAATCCGTAGCTGGAATGGATGCCAAAGAACTTTTCAAATTTTTGAAAGTTATAGCCCTACGTCGAATAGGTTTTATGGAAGGTATTATTTTTTCTACAAATTTAAATTATATTTTTACCCTTGGATAATTTATCCAGGTCTTGCAAGTTAAATATGATCTATTAACTTTAGTTTTTAAGTAAAACTATTTCTATAATTCTTTGAAATTAGTTTTCGATATTTTATAAATGTGTGAAATTTTGGAAATCTAAATTCTTCATATATTATTTGAATAATGAATTTTTGCAAATTATTTTAGATTAAGGGATAAAGTAAAAATGGTTCCGTACTTATAATGGCTATGACTTGGCTTCATCTGTCGGCTGTAGAATAGACTTATTTAAAATTAAATTTTTCATGGTTTAGTAATTTGGGTATCTGCTCTACAAACTGAATTTCTTATGTTATTAACATGTTCAAAAGGTTTTAACTTAATTCTGTTCTTACTTTTAGGTAATACCTCAGAAAGCAGTTTCCGTGAGTGGAAAATGGGAAGAAATCATGTAATCTACGATATTAAGAAGCTTATTACTTGCTTTGATCGATTTTTCCGAGAGTTTTCTCCGGAAATTCTCGAAATTGTTGAAGAAAGCGATGAAGAAAATATTTATAATATTAAGGAAAAGCTCCAGTCTTATGTTTAAATAAAATTTTCGATACTTGTGTGTATTCAGTCTCTTTTATTATTATTATTATTATTATTATTATTATTATTATTATTATTATTATTATTATTATTATTATTATTATTATTATTATTATTATTATTATTATTATTATTATTATTATCTTTCTTCTTCCTCCCCAAGATGGGAGTCAAGTGAACTGCATCGGAAAAGAAAATTCACAGTAAAAAAAATATGACAAGTCGAAAGAAAGCCCCAGGCCCCCCCCTTCTTACCGCCCCTCTATACCTATTAATGAGAACTCTGTCCGCAGTCAGAAATTCAACCCTACAACTTCACGGGACCGCGACGGACCCTCACTATGGCATATCGTCAGGTGTAAGGTTCATCCCCTGGTCCAGGTGGGGGCACAACCATACCCCCTCACAAAACCCCTCCATTTACTCCTATTATACACCTTTATTCTCGCTCTGCTAAACTCAACACTGCACTCTCCTTCAGACATTCGTTCACATGACTCAATCCACTTTTCTCTTCGGGTCTCCCAGCCCGGTCGATTCCCCAACACACTACCACTATACATCCATTTTTACCAACCGACTGTCATTCATGTCTTCCATATGACCAAACCATCCTCAACGGTACTTTCATTTATTCTCATTTACCCACTTTTTTCACACCACAGTAACTCTAATAGGGGGGTTCATTCCTCATTTTATCAATTCTTTTCACACTAAACCCCTACGATTGTCCATCTGAAACGTTGACTTTAGATCTATACCTCTTACTTCCAGACATAGTCCCACTACTATTACATTAAACACACAGGTAACATCATACAATCATGTAAGACCCTAGGCAACTTAAAGACTTAGTCCTTTACGGTCCACCAACGATTCCTCGCGTTCAACAACTTTCTACTCACACTCTGCATCAATCCGTTTCCCTTCATCCAACTTATATTCTAAAATTTAAACTCACACTTGTTCCAGCCTGCTCACATCTAGCATAAACTTCAATCACCGAGGACTGTTTCCGTCAATTACACTAACTTACTTTTATCTACGTTTACTTTCCAAACCCTCCTTTACATCACCGTGCATCTCTTCACCAATCCTTCAAACTCATCTTCAGATTCACAAACAAAACCAAATCATTTCCATATAATAGGTGAGGCACCCTCCACTCACCTCATTCTCCATCATTCCAAACACCTTTCTTGCCACCCCCAGCTCCAAATACAATTGAATAACCAAGGGAATAACACATCCCTGCGTCACTCCGCTTTAATATTAAACTTATCACTTTTGACACCATTTTATTCTCCACCGCTTCACTTATCGTCATCATAACTTTTGTTCCATTCAGAAGCTACCACCAACACCATACATTACTAACCCCTGCCATAAAGCTTCCATATTAATCCTATCAAGCCTGTTGCAAATCATAAAACCCTAAATACAATTTGTACTCTTCTTTCTCCTCATTTTTCAGTCATATTGTTTCAATGTAAGATTCTGATCCACACACCTCTAAACATTTCTAAGCACCTCTGTTCTTCACCAATTCAGTCCTTTAGTCACTTCGACGCATACTTTCGACTAAAATACCAGCATATATCTTTCCTACAACACTCAATAAACTAATTTCCCTATAATTCTAAAGGTTCATCTTATCTCCCTTACCCTTAATATAAGGGTACTATTACTGCTTCTCCTCCAATCTCGGACTAATACCCTCCATAAACGCTTATTACACAACTTTCAAAATCCAATCAATCACCATTCCTCGGCTCCGTTCTTGATCATTTACCAGTATTTCATCTATACCGCAGATTTACCATTCTTCAACTTTCTCACTCTAACATGTACTCCCTTGCTAAATGACCTCACCCTGAAAGATATCTATTCCTCTCTTGCACCACCAAACCAGCCACACCATTCACTATCACTCTTTATTACTGTTAATATTACTACAGATTCTCGAAGTGTTCTTTCACCTCATCTCACATCCATTTCAGTTACAAAGCACCATCCCTATTATATTATTATATAGCAGATTCCCTTATTCTCATTCTTAACCTTTATGCGCTTCCTTCCAGAAGCTTCTTATTTGTGAGTCCCATTCATCCTCCTTCTAAACTGTTCATTTACCTCTTCATTTCCCCTAAGTAGCACATTTTAGTATTTCCTTTTTTCCTCCTTATATACGTCCAAACATCTTTCTTTTGAAACTTCATCATTAGCCTTTAGTACATTCAACCACGCTTCTTTTTTACCTTTAACCGCTTGCATCACCTCTTCATTCCACCACTCACTGTTAGCATTCTTACTTCCTACTTTAGCACATCCACATACTTCCTTTGCACTACTAGCAACTGCTTCCTTCATTTGCTCCCAGATTTGTTCATATTCAACTGATTTATTTGCGAGTGTTCTTATATACTTATCCTTATTAATATTGTTCAGTTAACTTCTCACTCTTATTTTACCCACTTCTTTCGCGTATCACCTCTCTCCATCCAAGCCCCCACTAACTTAAATTTACATAGAACAACATAATGATCCGATAATCTTATTATTATTATTATTATTATTATTATTATTATTATTATTATTATTATTATTATTATTATTATTATTATTATTATTGTTATTATTATTATTATTATTATTATACTCTATATTTTGGTGGAGAGCATGAACTCTCATTTATATTATCCCTATATGTGAGGGAGAAAGCATTCCCATAATGTATTTTCTGCGTGCAATAAGAGGGGACTAAAAGAGATATCCCCGTGTGTGTGTTGGGGTGGTGGGGAAGAATTCCCCTACTGTGTGCCGTAAGCGAATATTAAAAGGACCGTAGTAACTTAGGTTGGGGCCCCGCTTTCAGGTATTTATGCTCTATGAATTTTATGCCTACATCTAATTTCCGATGCATGTTTGCGCACCCCACTCCTAGTCTACGGAGAGCCAGGGGGAGGCTGATGGATGGATTAATATTATTATTATGGAATGTTAGAGGAATGGCGATGAGAGAGATGATGGATGTATTTAGAAAGGGTGAATTTGATCTGCTTGCTTTGATTGAAACAGAGGTAAAAACAAGTGGTATGGAGAGGAATGAGAGGGGTAAGAGCGATTTGCGATTTCGATAAGTGACTTGTGGCTCAGAGCTATAGTTGATTTTATTTGTGAGTACTAGAATACTAATAGTTAAATTTAAGTTTAAGAAGGTTAAGGTGTGTGTGGTTGAAGCATATGGTCCATCTGAGGGTGATGTTGAGAGAGAGACTTTCTGAAACAATCTGATTGATGTTTTCGATGGGTGAGTGCGGGATTGTATGGTTGGATATGTGATAGAAAAAGGGATTATATAACAGATGTCTTTGTGGTTGCACAAGAATGGTAGGAAGGGGATTGATTTCTGTGAAGAGAGGCTTTCTGAAACAATCTGAATGATGTTTTGGACGGAGTGAGTACGTGTGGGCTTCAGAATAATTGTGTTGAAGGACTGGAGTGGTTGGATAGGTAATCGAAAGAGGAATGGTATAACAGGTAACTTTGGAGTTGAGTGAGAAAATGCGAATGATAAGAAGGTGATTAGTTTCTGTGAGGGTGTGTGTGTGTGTGAATTATACATTTTTAACAGTATACGAGAGTTGGTGTAATTAGAGATGGTGACAAAGTGAAGAATATGATTGATTCTGTGTTGGTTAAGCTGATGTTGAAGTACGTGATGAACGTTAAATTAGTGAAGGGAGAGGAATATCAGATCATTACGTTATTTTTATACAAAGCTAAGTTAGTGAGGAGGGGGATGGAGAGGAAAAAAAGGAAGGAAGTTGGAAGAATCAGGAGTGAGAAGTTAAATGAACTTGGTAATAATATAAAATATGTGAGGTGAGACTGTGAGAGCTATTGCAAATTTTCATATTTATAATATTTTCGATAAATGTTCGTATGCCATTCACTTGTATCTTCAAATTTGATTTTACTACATATGAGATCGGGGGAATTTGTAACATTTATCATTGTCATTGGGCTTCTTCATAATTTTTTTAAGGATTATTTCTCGAGTTTTATTTTACTTCTTTACTTTTCAGATCATTTTAAGCATTTCGTATGAATTTCATGAAAATCTGAACCCGGGGTCCATGTTAATAAGGCACTATGTAATTTAAATTATTCCAAAAAAAGGTGAATGTACAGGAACCTCCACAGCACTCCGGAATGCGGCCATGCCGTGTTAGTAAGCTAACGACAGGGAAAATCCCTAATCGAACGTAATATGAACAGCTGAGATGGTTAGATCTTGTACAAGATGTTCAGTTCCAATGGGAAGGCAAAAACTCGATAATTATGAAAGTGAGAAGATTCGGTTAAGATGTGCAGAAGGCGATGCTGAAGAGGTATAGTGAGCACATCAGGGAAGAACTTGCTTCTAAGGGTACAGATGGTCTCGCAACCCACAAAGAGATTAACAACTGTAAGAGGACAAATGAAGGAGCAAAATGAGCAGTTAGGGAAACCCCTGAGTCATAAGAAATCCATTGGTGAGATTGGTACGACCCAGATGCAATCGAGTCAGGATCACCTCCAGGAGGCGACTCCTTCTACTAGTTGATGACCACCGTCCAATGACGGGTTTAACGTTCCGTAGTTTGGCTCCACGAGCATCCTCTGCCCAACATGTTTGCCAGCCAGCCGTCTGTTTGGAAACCCCATCGGCCTATTCATTTCTAGGAATAACCACATGGTAGGGAACCCAACAGAACTTAATGTTTTGTTTTTCACAGGCAAAAGGACTTTTGAATGGCAGAAACCAAAGGGTTTCTGGATGATCGGTCAAGCAAAGCATAGAGAGCGCTTCTAGTATCGGAAAAGATGGTATAGTTACCAGGGTTGTGGAGTCGGAGTCGGGGAGTCTGTAATTTTGAAGAGTATGGAGTCGGAGTCGGTAATTTTGAAGAGGGTTGAGTCGGAGTCGGTAACTTTCAAGAAAATAGAGTTGGAGTCAGAAAATTTTGAACTGACAAAGTTATGAATTGGGACTGTGAGTAATTTTAATCACTTCATACAAGTTCACTGACTTGCGACTTCCACATCATTATTGATCATTAAAATGCAAATGTGCACTCTTTCAAAGTTTCTTAACCTGCACCCTATGCTTCAAATTAATAAGTATTCCCACATAAATTCAATCTTCAACCTTATGCCATCTATATTTAAGATTCTGAAGAAATAAAAGACTCATTGGTACAAAGAGAATTTTCTCTCATTGACGAAGATATTCTACTAACTGTTGTTTATATTGATCCTATCTACATTTTAATCTTAACTGAAGATCAACAACAAAAAACTGAATCTGCACTTTGCAACGTGGCCATTTGTATTAGAGTCGTAGGGAGTTCAAGAAGAAAAGGATACATCTGACCATATTTGTAAGTGATGAAACTACAAACTATCCCATTATTACCTTCTCTGTGCTGGCCTTCTCGTGAAAGCTGAAGATTAGGTAATGAAAAGCTTTTAAGATATTGAGCTTAGTCGAAAAGCCTAATTTGGTTCCCAACAGCTGTCAGGTCCTTTCTTCATCCTTGTAAATAATATTCCGTAACTTTAAACAAAATTCTCTTTGCCGAAAGAAGTTGAAAATTGATATAACTTCCTCGAAGCTTAAATTAGAGCAGGCCATCGAAAAGTATCCAGACATTGTACAAGAAGCTGCAATTGCTGTTACTGTTCTACCCTTCAAATACAAGTTATGTTGAACGGCTTTTTTGTTCTTCGCATTATAAAATCAGACTAAGGGGGAAAAATGAAGGAGGACCTGGCAGATACTATTCTATTTTTAAGAACTAATTCATTCAATGAGTAGATGACACTAGATGTAAGTTCATGTAACTAAGTAATGTAGCAGTTTATATATATATATATATATATATATATATATATATATATATATATATATATATATATCACAATTATATATATATATATATATATATATATATATATATATATATATATATATATATATATATATATATATATATATATTTTTATTTTTTTATAAAATTTTTTTTTAATGAGAATACGCTGAAAAGGAATTTATGAGCAAATTTAGCATAAGTCGAAATGAGTATAAACTGTCCCATGGAGATACCAGTCGTATTTTAAAATTCATCAGCAGTAAGAAATAGATCTCACTCAAGATACTCTCTCCAGAACTCCTCCAAACTTAAAAACGCAGCTTTCGGCAAAAGAGGTAAATTTCAAGGAAGGGCTGCGACTCCGAATTTCGATCACAAATTTTCGCTAAAAAGAAGAGTCAGGCAAGGGTGGTAAACGCGCTGGAAAGTCCGTGACTACTAATTCGCCTACGAAGAGAGAGTATCCTCAAATGAAGGACTTTACATCTTTTAATGGAGTGTTGAATACATCTTGTAATATGGTTGTCAAATATTCTTCAAATATCTACATAAATTCCCACGAAATAACTAGAAACACCCTAAAAAGAGGCCTAAGTATAATTGATAACCCGGAGAAGAAACACCCAGAACTTCAATCAACGCCTTCTTAAAAAAAAAAAATAAAAAAAATGAAGAAAAGAAAACTACAATAACACAAATCCAATCAGAACACTTCCGGGAGAAATGAACTCATAAAAGAACATTTTTGATAATAATAATCACTCTTGCATCTCTAATTTTGATTATATCTTCACCTTTCACATCTATCATCACAGTTCGAGGATTCATCGCTAGACATAGCAACTTCCTTTTCGGCATGGATTTCTTTCATTTTAAGTTTGATTATAAGCATCATTTTTGGATTCCACTATGAACTCTGATTCCTTTTCGAATTTTAAATGGTTCTGTGCTCCCTTTTATGTATGAAGAAATTTTCAAATAAAGGACCTAAATTTCAAGCAAACTCTCCTCTACATATAAAATTCCTTTATGGTATGGATTTCTTTCATCATTTTAAGTTTGGATTATGGCAGAAATTATTTTTGATTCACTCACGAACTTTGATTCCTTTCGAATTTAAAGTTTGTTCTGTGACCGCTCCTTTTATATGTATGAAGAAATTTTCAAATAAAGGACCTAAATTTCAAGTAACTTCGCCTCTACCAAGCAATGTTTCTTTCGTAACTTCAGCTTTGAAAACTGTGCGCATTGATCAAATCATGGATACATTAGAAACGCCTTATACTGACCTTTCCTGATTCAACGGTTCGATCGATGTGGCCTATTTAACTTGTGAAAACTCAATTGTTCCATATCAAGAATTATGTATTAACATTTTTTTATCTTTATGCATTTAAATATGCTTGGAATCTTTTCAAAGATTATTACCAATTCACATTCCAAATATTTTTAAATGAAATGTACCTTTATTTTCTACACATACTATTATTGTGGCCTTTATGTATTCAAATATTTTGTATATATGTTTATTCGGATGTAACCAGTTATGTCGTATTGAATATTCTTTATATTTTATGCATAATATTTTTGCTCAACAGCTTGCATGTCTACTTATGTATTCGGATATAATTAGATATTCTTGCATTTGAAAGAACTTTAACTTTATGTATTTTAGTTATTATTTTTACCTCATTGAAATGTTTTATATGTTTGCGTGCATTTTACGAATGCACTCAAATATGCTTACATTTGAATGATGATTAGCTTTTATATCTTGTATAATTATTATAACATACTTTCTCACTCCGTGTTTAGGGTGGGAAGTAATGTAGTACTCCATTATAACTTTGTAAAAAAAATTTAATTTATGTTCGTACTTATGCTAAGATTTGTGCCAGCAAAATATATAAACCCGTCCTGTTGAGATACTCATCAGTCAGATTAAAAATTCATCAAGAGTCAGAAGAAATAGATCTCACTCAAGATACTCTCTCCAGAACTCCTCCAAACTTAAAAACGCAGCTTTCGGCAAGAGAGGTAAATTTCAAGGAAGGGCTGCGACTCCGAATTTCGATCACAAATTTTCGCTAAAAAGAAGAGTCAGGCAAGGGTGGTAAACGCGCTGGAAAGTCCGTGACTACTAATTCGCCTACGAAGAAAGAGTATCTCAACAGAAGCTTGTTACATCTTTACTTGTTGAATAAACATCTTAAAATATGCTTTTAAATATTTCAAATATATATATAGGACTACACAAAAAAAATAAAAAAATCTCTAAAGAGATATATATATATATATATATATATATATATATATAGAGAGAGAAAAGAGAGAAGAGGAAAGAGAATGGTAAACTTACTTTTGGGACAGAGTTTTATATATATATATATATATATATATATATATATATATAGATGTGTAGATATATATATATATATGGCCTAGTATGACATGACATCCGCATCCGCATCCGCATTTCCAGGAACATCCACACCTCCAATTGACATAAATGTAATCACTATAGCTGCGAGTGTACGATATATTGTAACAAATTTTTAAAAGTAATACAGTAAAATGGACGGCAGGCATACGAAAAGCGAAGCGTTGATGAGAGTAACGTGATTTGGACTTATATATATATATATATATATATATATATATATATATATATATATATATAGATTGTTAATTAAAAAAATAAAAATAAGAGATATATTTATATATATATATATATATATATATATATATATATATATATATATATATATATATATATATATATGGAGAGTAGAGAGAGAGAGAGAGAGGAGAGGCAGGCAGGTAGGAGAGAGGAGAGAGTTACACACACACATACATTATTATTATTACACACACACACATACATACATATTATTATTATTATTACATGGGTTACATATATACATACATACATATACATACAGTGAGAAAGACATATATGATATATGCATATGAGAAAGAGAGAGAGGAGGAGAGAGAGAGAGATTTGATATTATTATTATTACACACACACACACACACACACACACACACACACACACACACACACACACACACATATACACAATCGCCATTACACACACACACACACACACACACATTACACTTTACACATTGTTACATACATACATGACCTTTCTTCACATAACACACACACACACACACACACATACAGGAGGAGAAAGAGGAGGAGGAGAGGGGAAGGGAAAAAATGAAGCGGAGAGAGTGAAGAGGAGGGCAAAGGAGAAGGTGGCTTAGAAGCTAGCAAAGGAGCTGATGGATGATATGAAGGAAAGCAAGAAGAAGATTTTTAGATTGGCAAGAACGTATAGAGGAGCGAAGAGTAGAGTATGTAATATCAAAGACAAAAATGGAGAAACATTGGTAAGCCCGGAGGAAAAAAAACAAAAGGTGGATAGAGTACTTTGATGAGTTGTTGAATGTGGAAGTGCAGTCGGAAGAGGAGGAGGAGGAGGAGAGAAACGTGGAGGGAGAAGAGGAGGAGGTAATAACAGGAGGAGGAATTTGAGGTGGTGGTGAAATGAAAGGAAACCCTGGTGGATGGAAGGGAAGGAAGGATGGAATGGAAACATACCAGTCTCATTTATAAAAGTTAAAATTCCCGGGAACGCAGGAAATTGTAACATTATAGAGAAATCACCACGGATCACATATGTAGTTATATGAAAATATTAGAAAGAAAATTAAGATCAAAAATAGAGCCAAGATTAGGTGAAGAGCAGTATGGGTACAGAGGTGGTAGAAGTACTACAGATTTAATGTTTGCATTAAGAATGATACAGGAAAAGACATGGGAATACAATAAGAAGGCATATATCGCCTTCATAGACTTGAAGAAAGCATTTGATTTTGTACCCAGAGAGAAGCTGTGGAGAGTTCTGGAGAGAGATTATGAAGTTGGAGGCAGACTGATAAAGGCAGTAAGAAGTACATACGTGAATAGCATAAATAAGGTAAGAACAGGATATAAAAACGAGGAATGGTTTGAGGTAAAAACTGGAAGAATGTAGTGTGCTGTCGCCGATACTGTTTATAGCGTATTTGGACACAGTCATAAGAGGTGTAAAAGAGAGTTTAGAAGAGATTGATGGAGACATCATGGTATATGCAGATGATTTGGCGTGTTGGAGTGGAGATGGTGAGAGGTTGAAGCAAATGGTGCTGTGTTTCGCAGAAAAGTTGAGAGAAACAGGATTGAATATGAATATGGAGAAAACAGAAATAATGGTAGTAAGCAGGGAGGAGGAGGAGGAGTTGATAGTGGAGGTAGACGGTAGAGAGATTAAAAATGTGGATAGATATAAATATCTAGGAAGCACTTGGAAGGGGATTGAGTGGCATAATGGAAAGATAAATAGTGGAATAAAGAGAATATATGGGAGTGGATACAGGGTGGCGGATACATGGAGCATGACAGGGAGAGAGGAGAGTAGAATTCAGACAGCGGAGATGAATATGTTGAGGACAGTGATTGGAAAGACGAGAAGAGACAGAGTGAGAAACGAGACAGGAGGGGAGAGCGTGGGGTGGAAACTCATGATGTGAATGGGGTGGACGGAAGACTGGAGATGGAAGGGTATGGAGGGAAAGGGCAGTGGAGACCGGAGGGAGGGGAAGACTGGAAGAGGTGGAGACACAGGCATGAGGAAAATAATGGAATGGTGGATGGATGGATAGAATAAAAGATGGAATGAATGGAGGAAATGGAGTATATATAGCAGTGAGAGGCAGATATATATATATATATATATATATATATATATATATATATATATATTTTCACCAACTTAATTATCTTGTGATTGAGACTGTATTTTCCCATTGTAAGATCTGTGATCCATCTGTAAATAGCCGGAATTTTGATATCCTATCCATTGAGAAAGAGGAGGAGAGAGAGAGAGGAAGAGAGGAGAGAGAGAGAGAGAGAGAGAGAGAGAGAGAGAGAGAGAGAGAGAGAGAGAGAGAGAGAGAGAGGTTTATATATATGTATATATATATATATATATATATATATATATATATATATATATATATGATCTGGACGTTGCCTGGGAAAGTCGCATTAAAATTGGAAGGAATGAGAAGAAAACAAAAGAGAAAGGTCGAGGAAAGAGAAGGAGATAAAAAATCCAGAAGAAATGTTCAACATCTGACTTGAAGAAGCATCTTGCCATTTTGAAGAGGAATGATTTAGGGAGCAGAGCAAATATGTTCGAAGGAATGAAAATGGGAAAATAATATTTTGCATTTAACAAAAAAAAAAAATTTTTTTGGTTGAAATAATTACGAAATTAATAACTACAAAATTATAACATTAATGGTGTGATGCATCAAAATATCACAAATTAGTTCTTTTGAGAGACAGTTGCTTTATTTTCGATATCAATTGATTAATTATATGAAGAATGGATATTCGGCACGTTCAGTTATAAAGAAGATTTTCTTTGCACAATTCTAGGGCGACAGGGCTAGCAACCCGGCCTTTTACTTTCTTGCTTGAAGTACTCCTGGACCAGCATTGGAGGCTTATGTGCTTAGAAACAGGATCTTTTGGAGAACTCTGGGAACGAGTTTTGAGGTCAAATGGAAGATGATGCTAGGTCCATTGAAAGGGTGAAACCCTACCTGAGTTTATAACTCAAGGATTAGCATCAGAAACCATCTGTGCCTATAAATAGTTTTCTAGAGTGCCTAATGATAAGCTTTCAATGAAGGAGGAAGATGGTGTCAAACTGACAGAGAGAAAGCGATATCTGTGAGATAGTAGTAAAATAGTATATATATATATATATATATATATATATATATATATATATATATATATATATATATATATATATATATATATATATATAGTAGATATTATATATATAAATGTATCTCTCTCTCTCTCTATATATATATATACCTATATATATATATATATATATATATATATATAGGACCTTTTGTAGACCACATCCCTCAAAATAATTTAGTATTGGAATGGTTGGTAATGATTTTTTATTTTAGGTAAAGAAAAATAAAAAATTTGATTTGCTATAAAAAGAACTTACTTTTTTATTTTTTGAGCTTCAAATTGATTTATTTTCAAATTCATTTTATTTAATTTTTTAGTTTATTTCGACTTAAATATTTATTATTTGTGTCAACAATGAGTGTTGTTTGTATTTTTATATATATATATATATATATATATATATATATATATATATATATATATATATATATATATATATATATATATATATATATATATATATATATATATATATATATATATAGACCTATATATAATTAAACCACATCCCTCAAAATAATTTATGCTATGTAAAGTTGGTAAACCTGTGAAATAAATGCATTTTAAGATTCTGAATTTGCAATAATATTAACGAAATGTAAAAAGAAATATTTTTTTGTTGTTTTGCGCTTCACTGAAGGCATATTAGGAAAATAAATAAGCTTGAGACATCTGTGAAAGAGATATATGAAAGAGCATATTATATATATATATATATATATATATATATATATATATATATATATATATATATATATATATATATATATATATATAAGAGATGAAAGAGGAGAGAGAGAGGAGAGAGAGTAGAGAGAGAGAGAGACAAAGAGAAATGGTCAAATAATGGAAATAATGGAATGGAAGGATGGACGCTTCTTATTCATCGAAAATATTTTAAAAATTATTTTCCCCATTTAGGGGCTCGAGCCGACGGGGACAGAGGGGGGGACGTTATCCCGGAGGGGATGGTCGGAGAACCCCCCGCGGCACCCAAAGACCAAAGAGCAAGGGAGACCATCCCCGGGAGGGGGGGGGATTAGTCCCCTGTCGTCCACCGGGGAGGCCGAGATACCCCGACTCCTGCCATCTTTGCGGTTTATCCTATGGTATTCCTTTAGTTAAAGTAATACCAAAGTATGGAAGTAAAATTATTCTTTTTTTTTAACTAAAGGAATACCATAGGGTAAACTGCGTAAGATGGCAGGAGTCGGGGTCCCGTCTTCCTGAGTGGACGACGGGGACTTCTCCGGGCAGGGTATCAGGAACTCCTGCTCCTTGATCTTTCGGTGTCCCTGTAATTCCTCCAACCATCCCTTCCGGGGTATGAAACGTCCCCCCCTCTGTCCCCTGTCAGCTCGGAGCCCCTAAATGAATAATTTTTTAAATTTCGACGAATGAAAAAAAAAAAATAAAAAAAAAAAAAACCTCCTTAAATTTTGCCGTTTTATAGTATCTATATATATATATATATATATATATATATATATATATATATATATATATATATATATATATATATATATATATATATATATATATATATATATATATATATATATATATATATAGTATATATATATATATATATATATATATATATATATAGGTATATGGAGTTATATGTTGTGCATAAAATAAAGATGCATATATAATGAATGAATGGGCATTTCTTATTTCATTAGTTTCAATTAACTCTTACATAACATAAATTATTTTGAGGATGTATTCACAAGGTCCTATATGAGAAAGAGGAGTGATATATATATAAGAGAGAAAGAGAGAGAGAGAGGAGGAGAGAGGAGAGAGAGAGAGAGGAGAGAAAGAGAGAGGAGAGAGGCAGAGGAGAGGAGAGAGAAGAAATGGAGAAAGAATTAAAGGGTGGATTAAAAGGCAATGGATGGACGGTAAATAAAAGGAAGGAGAGAACACACACACACACACACACACACACACATACATATTATTACACACAGAAAGAGGAGGAGCAATTGAGGAGAGGAGAGAGGAGAGAGAGAGAGAGAGAGAGAGAGAGAGAATGGAGCCTGAGGGAAGGGAAATGGAATGGATGGATATATATATGAAAGAGATATATATATAAGAGAAAGAGTATATATATATATATATATATATATATATATATAGAAAGAGAGAAAGAGAGGAAGAGAGAGAGAGAGAGAGGAGAAAGAGAGGAGAGAGAGAGAGAGAAGGACATGGAATGGTGGAATGGAAATAGAGTAATTATTCTAAGGGCGGTGTTGCAATTTTTCTTAAATTTTTTTTTATTTTTTTTATTTTTTGCATTTATTCGTCGGAAATATTTTAAAAAAAAAAATTTTTTTTCCATTTACTCGAGCCGACGGGGGACCCCGTCATCCACCGGGAGGCTGAGAGACCCCGACTCCTGCTATCTTTGCGGTTTACCCTACGGTATTTCTTTAGTTAAAGTAATAATAAAGCGTGAAGGGAAGTAAAATTATTCATTTTAAATTGCATGCATTCTTAAATGAAAATCTCTCGACAAAACTTAACCAGTCTGGCTACAAATGTTTGTTGACTTAAATTAAGAATGCTCTTTATTTGAGTTAAAGTACATTCATTAACAATGTAAATAAAAAAAGTACATTTTTGTATGACAGTTTTGCGTTATGTAGCCAAAAATTCGCAGGCGAAACCGTGTAGAATTTATTGCAATTTCTTGACGAACAACTGAAGAAGAATTTTTCCTTTATCTTGAATATTCTACATTTATTCTTACATATTTCACATTTTTTGACTTTAAAATAAGGTTATTAACTTGTAAAAATGCTAATAAAATATCATCGTCTGAAACTATTTCTGTTATGGTACCTACATTCATAATTATGCTTTACAAACTTTAGGTACATAAGTCAAATTTAAAAGGAAATAAATTGCCATAGCCTAATAATTTTTGTTCGCTTAGTGTGAAGTGAAAAAAATATATATATCAATTCTTTTTACTTTTTTTCATTATATTTTAAATTTTTTTTTTCCAAAATGATTCGTATATTTTCCAAAATGATTAGTAGTGCGACACACGTTCTAGACATTTACCATATATATATATAGAGATATATTAATATATATATATATATATATATATATATATATATATATATATATATATATATATATATATATATATATATATATATATATATATATATATATGATACTTACTTTATCGACTTTCTTTATATAAGCTATGAAAATTGGCTGATCGGACAAGCAAAAAAAAATATATCAATATTTCAGTTTTCCAAAACATTTTGGGCTACATATATATTTGACATATAAGAGGAGATATATATATATATATATGAGAGTGAGAGAATATATATATATAGAGAGAGGAGACCTGGATGGACATGGAATGGGAGAGGAAAGATGGATGGAAATGGAAGGAAGGAATGCAGATCCAAAACTATTGCATATACAAAGAAA
>JABUQX010050666.1:50000-52815 GCA_015478945.1 Trachelipus rathkii
GCTTTAACTCCTTTCTGCTTTGCTTTTAACTTTCTGTTTTTCATTGTCTTTTAACTTTCTGCTTTTACTGTTTTTAACTCATATATTTATTAACATTATGTTTTTTATTTTGTTTTAATACTTTTTATTTATTTTTATTATTATTTTTATTTATTTTTATTATTATTTTTATTATTTTTATTATTTTTTTTTTTTATTATACTTTAGTGTTATTTACTTCATGCCTATTGTTATTATTATTTAGAACACACACACACACACACACACACACACACACACACACACACACACACACACACATACACTTACACATATACACACATTCACTATGACACTTATACACACATTCACTATGACACTTACATTTTACCCATAGACACTTACATTTACACTTATACACATGCGGTCACACACACATTCACTATGATACTTATACACACATTCACTATGACACATACATTTGTCCATAGACACTTACATTTACACTTACACTCACACACAGATTTACTTACACTCACACAGATTTCATCTTACACTCACACAGATTTCCTACTTACACCTCACACACAGATTTACTTACACACAGATTTACTTACACTTGCACACAGATTTACACACACACACACACACACACACACACACACACACATACACACCCACGCACACTCACTTACACATACACACCCACGCACACTCACTTACACATATAACGTATAATTTATTAAAACATTTTATGTTTTAATTAAACACGTACATTTATATTACTCATTCAAATATAACTAAAATTATCAAAGTTTCTTAAAACTTCTATAATAAATCAATCATTATCTTTGAGCAAAGAATTTATTATTAACTGTTAATACTTTTTGTTTATAAATTTTATAACTATCAAGTTTTAAAATAACTTTTACTAAAATTTTATGAAATTTTATTAAAAACATATATTTTACGTACCTTAAAGCAATAAATCAGTAAATCAGTAAGGCCAGCCCCTAGCACCCCTCTCAAGCTATGCCACGTTTTGTTCTATTGACTTACTGCTTTACATCATCTTTAGCCATGTAATAAGTATAAAATAACAAAATAAGTTCTTCTCTGCTAACATAACATGTATTTTATTAAAATCATTCTAAGTTTTTATTTAAAAATAACAATTATTCACTTACATTTATATTATTCACTCGATGTTAACTAAAAATATTTCAAAGTTTTTTTAAATAATTCGGGTTTTCTTTATTATTATTATTATTATTATCTATGTACATTGACAATCCATCACGAAAACACAACAACCCGCACTCTTTACAGATCGAAACTGACCTCTCTCTGTAAAATGTGTGTTGAATTAACTACTTTAGTCTAAATTTAGGATAATCCTTTTTGTAACCCGGGGTGATTTAAGCCTAATTCCAGGTCAAAATATATTTCAAACTGACCTTTTTCTGTAAAATGTGGTGCAATAATTGTTAGGCCTAAATTTAGGCCTAAATTTAGGATAAGCCTTTTTGTAGACGGGCTAATTTAATCCTAATACCAGGTCAAAAGGTAATTCCAGTATAGACAAGAATCATTGTTATTATTATTATTTTTATAAATATATTTCAAACTGAAACATGCTGAATCGGTAAGATCCTTTAAGCAGGTAAGAAGGAAATGTTTTCCTTACTTGTGATTGGTCAGAGTAATCCTTATCTCTTATGACCTCGTATGTGATTGGTCGAGAATTATTTTATCGTCCTTTGAAAATTAACTTTGTTCTTTAAACTTGTATTTGAGCAGGTGTGTGTTTTATTATCTTTTAGACCCAAACTCATTTAAAATCATAGTCATTTTAGCTGTTAAGCGGTGCACAAGTTATCTGATTTGTATTAAAAGTGTTTTATTTTTACTAAGTGTAAATCATATTTATAATAAATACTTACATTGAGGAATACTATATTCTCACTAGAATAGATAATACTACTACTTCATCATAGCACCACTGTTTCAAGAGTTTCACTTTGTAAGTAGCAATCAGCAAAAGCTCGTAGTTAAGAAATATTTCCGGCACGAAATATAGAGTATATATATATATATATATATATATATATATATATATATATATATATATATATATATATATATATATATATATATATATATATATATATATATATATATATATAGTATATATATATATTACATACATGACATATATATACATATACATATTACATATATATATATTGTGGTGGTGTGTGTAATTATAGTATAAATTTGAAATAAACTAATTTAAATTTAGATTTACCCCAATTAATAACAACATCCCCCATCCAATGAATATTATTTGAAAAATACATTTATTCACACCAAGGGAAAATCAAATCGTAAAATTAACACTACGTCTTAAGTAGTATATCAATAATATATATATATATATATATATACATATATATATATATACATATATATATATATATATATATATATATATATATATATATATATATATATATATATATATATATATATATATATATATATATATATATATATATATATATATATATATATATATATATATATATATTTCTTATTCGTATTGCCTGGGTGGGCGCACGCGGCGGGCGGGAACGTGGAAATATTGCGCTCAGGCACGCGGCAGGCGAAGTTGGCTGTTTTGGCGCACGCTGCGCCCTGGTGGTTAGCTTATGAACTAGTGAATTAATTATTATCTATTCTAGTGAAGTGGCGCACGAAAACGCGGTGTTGTTTCACGGATAAACGCGGAAAACGGCGAAACACCCAAAATCTGAACTGAACGTAGCGTCACCAA
>JABUQX010050667.1:0-22500 GCA_015478945.1 Trachelipus rathkii
AAACGGTGGAAAGAGGCCAAGGGCGTAGGAGTTAATGCGTTAATTTATTTAACAACTCTTTCGAGATCGAAAACAAATTCCTCAAAATTAAATCTGCTGGAGAGAAATATTTCTTCTTTTTTTCTTCCTTTTCTGAGTTGAGTTTCCGGATTTTGAAAGTCGCTGAATACCCGTCATTCAGAAATACAAATGTTTTACACAGTACGATATAGGCCTTGTTACTCTCTTATTATTATTAGAGACTATTTTCTCCCATCAATCAACTTATTCCTTTTTGATGGTGTTTTATCTGGGATTGAAAAGGTTCTCTTTTTATCCCACTTCCCCCAATATATATATTTTTTCTTCTCTATTCTCATGCATTTTATTATTCTAAAATTGCGCGTCTCTAAAAGCTTAGTTTTATCATCTATTCCCAAATGGAGTTTTATATTCTCATCTCGCTTTCAATTTTTCTCATGGAATTACTCGTTGTTCTAGCTTATTTTCACAGAGTGGATCCTTACAGTTTGTCTAATATCAAACGAAAGATCTGAGTTATTCATTTATCCATGCGATGTTGAGTTATGTGATTTCCTTTTTAGTCCCATATTCGTGCAAATTCCACACGGACTCGATTTCGTCTAGCCTCTCTTATTATTCTTATATATCACTAGCGTGGTATGCAAAAGGGATTAATGTGAGTGTGAATTTGACTTCGATATCTATTCACTTTTTTCCACACATCTTACCGGTTTGTCTTCTCACACTCTGGTTGCTCTCTACCTATGTTCAAATGATCCTTTACTCTCATAGCATGTATTCTCCTTGCTGAAACTTGGTTGCAGTGGCTTATCCAGCAGGTATCACCTGTCAGTGTCGGTATTATTGTAGAATTCAATATAATCTCACCTGTTATTTCCAGATAGCGTCAATTAGCTTCTTTGTAGCTTGACCATTGGTTTTTTTGAGGAAACCCTTGCAACAATGTACTAGTAGATAATTCTATTACAGCTTCTGTCTACTTCATTGGGGAACTTTTCACTTTTCCCATAGGTCGGTATTAAAACAAGGAATGCAGTTCATGAGTTCGACAGGGAAGCAAATTTGTAGCGTACCCCTAATATACTAAATCGTAAAAGTGAACAGTACCTTACGCTGCACTGACTATAACCTAATGTGGTACAATTCTCCTCGCTTTTGATTTTTGATAACCATCTCGTGACACTCGGGTTTTTCCTTTCGGCCTGGGCAGGAGAATGAATCGTGAAGATTCCCAAGCTACGCAATACCGTCGAACCTGCTCATTGACAACTGAGGTTGGCATAGTCGTACAAACAGAAATAGCCTCTTTTTATATATTATATATATATATAATATAAAGTATACTTTATATATATATATATATATTGAGTATATATACTTTTATACCTATATTAGAAGGTTAAATTTAAGATTACTACATATCTTTGGATATTATATATATATATACTTCATACTGTGTCTTTAATATTTATATAGAATATTATATATATATCATATATATATATAAATATATATATATAAGAGAACACTGTTTAATAAGTTTTAATCAGGATTTAAACAATTGATTTCATGACTCTAATTGATCTTTAATCACCCGAATCAACAGATGCAGGTAGAGTGGAGGGTATGATGGTTCATAGAGTTTGATCTATTGAGGCTGCTACGATATCAATTAAATATGATTATTTTTGTTAAATAAAATGTGTGGGAACATTTAGTACAAACCTTCTCTTAAGTATTCTTTTGTAATTTTGTTAGTTTTTCAGTACCAGAGAGTTTGTTGCTTGTTGTTTTTTAATTAGTATGAGAAATAAATAAAAGGTAATATATAATATGTACCTGTTTTGCAAACCTTAATGGGTATTGAGACAGTGCATAGCGCAGGTACGGAGGGCATGGCGTGGTGGGAAAGGAGTCAGATGGGAAACTATTATATGCCAATGGACTAATCTTAGCCTTAGGAATTTAAATTGGCTTGGGGGTAAATAAAGTGCTTTATATTTACTTTTAAAAAAAATAGTAGATTTTATAAAAAAGATATTTTGAACTCAAAATTTTTAAAATAATATTTTAAATAAAATAAAAAAAAGAAACAATTAAAAGCAAAATTTTTAGCAGGAAATGACTTTCATTAATTTTTAAGGGTAAAACGCCATTTCTCAAGGAACGGTTCGGTCCCGTTCCGTGCGTGGGTATCTTACCAAAGACTCCTCAGCAGCTCATGGCCTTCACTTCCCTTTAAACCGGTTAATAAATGATACATGAACAATCAATTCGGGAGTTTACTTACTACTACCTACTACTGGGACTCACTTACTACTCTCTCGCCCAATCTCCAATCTAACTTCCGACCTTCCGGGAGGTCGGTCACGAGTATACATCTCTTGGCATCCTGAGGGCTATCAGACAAAGTTTTGGGCTCCACTTAAGGTTTTGCATATAACAAATGTTATAAAATGAGAAACTCTTGAGGGTTTAGGTTAAAGAGAAGAATGTCCAAGATTAAAGTTTGGTATGTCATTAATGGTTTTAGGAGGAATACAACAGAATCCATACGAATGATAATTATCAGGGTTTTGGCTACTTTGTTAATCTATCACGGGACTCTGCAGTAAAACAAACCCTTTATAAAAGTACGCTTTGCAATCTTGATCTCCGCCATTAAAATCCTGTCCCCATTCAGATCGGACACTATCACTTTTTAAATCCCTAATATTTTATTGAACTCACAGATATGATGATCAGGACCTTCTAATCAATCACTCCACGCGTGTAATTTCCTCAGGTAACAAATGGAAACAAGGTGTACATGAATTTCTTCCCTCCTGAATCGTTCTTTGGTGCAACCCTCCAACTTGCTATCACTCAGTGAGAGTTTAAACGAATTTTAATTCGAAACTTGTGGTTGCTTTAAAAAAAAATTTCGTTAACGCCTCTAGGTTTCAAGCGCTCAAAGTAAAATCTGTCTTAATACCATCATCATCGGAATCCTCCGGTGTTTCTTCTTTTTACCGTGTCAGGCAGTGTAAGTGGCAAAAAACTGCGCAAGTTCTCTCCTAGTCGCAGGGTGGAAACATTTTGTTGTGTAGACATTATGTTGAATGAGTGTTGGCAGAAGCTGGGTTGCAAAAATTGGATTAATAACATCTCATTAATTATTTGATTGGAGATATGCGTCTAGAATGAAATTTGAATGTATTTTACTACACAATGAGAAAAAATCTGGATCAATTTCTAAAGGTCAAGATGTATCTTTTAAAGAGGAATATAGGGCGAAGTCCGAATGAAAATGTGTGAAATGAATCGTAAGATCTGCTCGGTTAAGCATTCTGTATTGATTTGGAATGAGGGAACTGTGTTCGTCTTTTTCAGGACAAGTTCTAAAGTATGGATACCATGAAGGCAGTCTCACTTGCTACTGGGGTATAAGTACAAGGGAAAAGGCGTTTGGGTTTAAAGCATACATTTCAATTAAGTGTTAGCAATGCTTAACACCAAGACAACAGTAATCCTTAATGAGCCATTAGTTGATTCCGAGTAATAATCAAGTCTGCCACTATTTCATATGCAGCTTGGGGTAATGAAACAATTTGTGAAAGTTCTTGATCACACAGGACAATGTTTCAACTATATATGCTTAGCTTTCCTGCTCTTGTGTAGCAAAAGCAAACAAGAAGGACTATGTCGATGTACCACAAATCAGAAGTTGTCAATGATTCACAATTTGTTGCATTCATATCTCCTATCTGAGTGGCAAGAGCCTGGAAAGCATTTGACAATGCTGTGAAAAACTTTCTAGGAAAGAGGAAGTCTGCACAAGATTCTATAAGGCCTGATTGAAAGAGCTCTTGTCGCGGAATTTGTGCAGTTTATGGGATGCTGATAACATGATCATGTAATATCTTTCCATTTTACTTGTGACTAACCATGGAAATATTTCATAAAAATTCTGGTGGATTTTTCAGTGGAATGATGCATTGGATGAAGCGTTATGATCAGGTGCGTGACATTCAAGTTGGTAAGCGTGACAAGTTCACGAATATCAGTAGGGCCGGTGTGACTGTTTTGTAATTTGACTGGCTGACTACTGCGTTGGAAGCCTGTTGGGGAGATAATTGTTGATGCTGTACACAAACAACTATTCATTGCGGAAAACAATTTTCCCTCTTAACTGCATACTTTAATGCTATAGGGCCATTGCCGTGGCTATTTGTAACTTTTTATAGGAGACAATTGGAGCTGAATTGTTCGAAATCATTCCACTGTTTTAAGTTCTTTCTTGTGTATTTTACTCAAAAATAAAACCACTAATACTTTTCAATATAGAGGTTTAAATACTCTATTGTGATTTGACTCTTACAGTATTCCCTAACGCATACTGGTCGGTGACTTGTAAAACCACTTTCCAAATTCGCAAAATATTTGGATAAAGGTTCAACGCGAGGGTAATGGGGTGGTATCAGTACCTCCACGAAAGTGAGTGTGGAATATGGCAGCGGAGAAGGAGGAGGAGAGGAGACTTTCTGGAAAGTGAGCGCACCGTCTGAGAAAGTTAACCATAATCAGTTCAAAATCGCCTGCGGATTAAAGTTATGTCGGGGGAGGCTAATTTATTTTATATACTGTTCATTTTGTTTATAAGTATATTGAGGGGAGGGAGGAAAGCTTGGTCGAAGGAGTTGAGTTGAAGTGGTGGTTGTTATAGAATATAAGAATGTGCAATTAGGAGATTGACGAGAGGGCGAGTTGGTGTATTAGTTGAGGTGAGTAAGCTCGAAGGAGAGAGCGGAAGAGAGTGTCGGCGCGGTGCGCAAGAAACCATTGTCGAGTCAATTGATATTTTTTTCAATATTAACTTGCTATTCCTTATTATATGATAAGCCATTGATACCGATATTCATGTTGACAAATGCACATATAAATATGATTTTTTAATTAGTGCATTTTTTTGATTTTGATTTAAACTAGAGATAATGACTAAATGCCACCGCCGCTAACTTATTTATGTGATTATGATTTTATATATGTATATGTATTATTATTTTTTATTTATTTATTATTAATTATTATTAATCCTATTATGATTATTATTATTATTATTATTATTATTGTGATTGATTTATTTGTTACTCTTATTATTCTTATTATTATTATTTAAATTATTATTATTATTATTATTTATTATTATTTTTATAAATTTCTATTCTTACTTTATTATTACTTTACTCATCATCTTTCTCATCTATGATTAGTTAATTTATTATTATAAAATTAATATTTAAATGTCGGATTAAATTATTATTATTATTCACCTTATTATTAATTTATAATTATTAATTATTATTATACTAATATAATTATATATATATATATATATATATATAATATAATATAATATTAATATATATATATATTATATATATATTATATATATAAAGTTTTACATTATTATTTTCATGATGTGTGTGTGTTGTTGTAGGTGTGTGTGTGTGGTAGGAAAACATGTTTTGCAAAATTATACTTTGATACAACCTCCGAAATTTTTTAATGAATGGCTTTGTAATTTAGTTATCACAATTATATAAATTTTCAATTATTTTTTCATTTCTAATATTATTATTAATATTATTATGATATTAGCGGAACAACTATTATCATTATTATTTTTATTTATTATTATTCGAGAAAATATATTATAATATTAATGTAATGAGGTGTGTGTGTTGCCTTGCCTGTGTGGTGGGTGTGTGTGGTCGTTGTGTGTGTGTGTGTGTGTGTGTGTGTGTGTGGTGTGTGTGTGGGTGTGTGTGTGTGTGTGGTGTGTGTGGTGTGTGTGTTGTGTGTGTGTGTGGTGTGTGTGTGTGTTGTGTGGTGTTTGTGGTGTTGTGTGGAGAGTAGAAAACCCCCATTTGTTTTTGGGGTTTTTGCGAAAATATACTTTAATACAGCCTCAATTTGGAGAGAGGGAGAAGCCTAGCTAGTAATCTCGTGAAATAAATAAGTTAAAAAGTGATTTTGATTGTAATCTTGATTTTTTGTATTTTGAAAAGTGAAATGAACCCCTATCTTATTTCCAAAGATTTATATTTAAAAACTTTATTATTATGGTTATTAAATTATCGTTCACAGTCGGCTAACAACTGAAAATGATTTACGCAGGTTATTATGAAACGTCGTGCTTTATATACTTTAAGAATGTTCGCCAATTAAGATAAACTCGTTACACCAAATCTTATTTTGACTACATATTGGAAGCTTGAATTGAATAATTTGCCTTTGCCAACATGTAATCTTTAAGCCTGTATTTCGCCACCTTGAAATTTGACCAACAAATTGAACAACAATTAAACTTTTTTTTAACTTATAACCCTAAAATTTTGTCAATCTGAAAATTTATCTAACTAAATTTATCTTATCTCCAGGGTATGTCTGGGAGAAGGATTTGTCTACGAAAACTTTGTCTACGAGGACTGTCCCACGGGGAAAATACGCCTAAACCGAGAATTTGTCTAAAGAAATTTGACTCCGACATTATGAATTAATCGAAATTTGTTCCTAACCGAAATTGTCTAGAAGAACTTTGTTTTACCAAATTTGGCCTGCACTTGCCAACCTTGTAGCTTTTTTAACTAGATATGGTATTTGTTAAAGAGACGACACCATCACGCTTAATTACATAGTCACAATTATTCAAATTATTATTATTAGTAGTTTATTTAGTAGTAATATATCATATATATATATATTTATATACCCTTTTTTTAATATATATATGATAAATATTATAATATATTAATATGTATATATATATAATATATTATATATATATATATATATTTGTATACATATATATATCTATATATATCTATACTATATATATATATATATATATATCTATAATTTATATTAAATTTTACTATCTAAATATATATATATAATATATCTATATAAATATATAGATATAATATTATAAAATAATAAACTTAATAATATTATAAATAATTATTAATATATACATATATAAGTATATATATATATTATATACATTATATATATTATATATATTTATATATTATCAATATATAATATTATATAGTATATAGGATAATATATAATATATATGAATATATATATATATATATATAATATGGATAATATATTATTAATATATATATTTTATGTATATATATATTATATAATATATATATAATATATAATAAATATATTATATATATATATTATATATATCAATACATACATTATTATATATATATATACTATTATATATTATTAGATTATATTATTATATTTATATTATATTTATATATACTATATTTTCTATATAGCTACCTCAAGTATATAATAATTATCTATTATTATATTATATATTATATATATATATATAATATTATATAATTATATATATAATATTATATATTCCAGCCTTAGTTTCTTAGTATTTTATTATATAATCATGGGCAATATACATATATTTATATATTATATATAGTCAATCGAATATATATATATATGATATCAATTTATTATATTTATAATAATATACATATTATATTATATTTTATTTTATTATGAGTACTATTAATCATTATTATATTACGTTATATTTTTTGTACTATCTACTATATATGTACTTTCACTATAACTATCACCATAGATTTTTTCCTCGGAGCCTTTTCTCACCCTTGCGTAAAATATTTTATTGGGTTAAGTTACATTAATTATATGTATGTATTATGAAATATATCCATTTTCCCGATGACCTCAACGTTCGAATTACACATATTAACAATAAGCACACACCTTTAATTTTAATATTAGGTTAACTAAACCAGGGAGACACTACTTAAAATTAGAGATTCTTGGGTGGGGAAGCCCATCGCAGCTTCTGTCCAAACAATTTTACGAGATGGAACACCATATCTTAACAAGAAAATGGAATGCTAAGGTTACATAACAAACAGCGTATGGCCTGCCGACTTGGGAAGATTTTATATAGTCAGTTTCAGGAAAGTTTAAACATCTCTTGTTCTTTTATTAGTTACTTAATAAATTTCAGTAACAACAATACTTTGAGAAAGCACACCTATTGACATTTTGTATTTTTGTCTGGCTTGAATTGGACGGCAAGGTCTGATTTATTGAAAGTTATAATTGTGTTATAAATGTTATATAACCGTGATTCTGTTATTTTTTCTACTTTTTGTACTTGATTTATGTTTTTAGTGTGGTGATGATTTGTCCTAAAATTGTTTTTATGATGAGTATTGGGGATGGGTGGTGATGCAGAGTTTCATATTGTCGTCAGTTAAATCTGCTTGATGTTGGAGGAGGTTATTGACGTCGGGATAAAATCGTTTAGTTTTTTCCAATATATTACACGATGGGCAATTGTAGCACACGTGGATTTGATATAACCTCGACATTGTTGTTGAATACTCATGTTTCTTCTGTTTAGCCTGGGTTTGAGAATGCCGTTTGAGAGTGATATGTTGCCAAGGTGCTAAACAAGAATGGAATTTGGTACGAGTACGCTCTACTTCGCGGCCATGACAGCAAGAAAGTAGCAAAAAAGTTTTTTTCTTTCTCTTTCTGATTTTTTTTTGTTTGTTTGTTAAAAAGTTTTTTTTTGGCTTTTTTGTATGCCAAGTTGATTATGTAGGGGGGGGTATTTGAGTTTGGTGAACGTAGTATGTAGAAATTTGGTTTCTGAATTTAAGTGGTTGGGAGAGCATATTCTTAGGGCTCTGAGATATAGACTGCTGAGAGTGGCTATTTTTATGTTTTTGGTGTGGGCAGAGAACCAGTGGGTGTAGTTAGGAGGGGAGGTGGGTTTTCTATATACTGTGTGTGTGATATTGGGGGAGTCTTTCCACATAAGAAGCGTGTCCAGAAATGGTAGAGTGTAGTTGTGCGAAAGTTCGTGAGTGAATGATATGGAGGGATGTATGTTGTTTATAAAGGTTAGAATGTCTTGTGGGTTTGTATGATGGGGTATGGCGGCGAACACATCGTCGACATAACGGAGCCAATGAGAGTTATTGAGGGTGTGGTGGGGTAAAATATGGTAGAATTCCAGTAACTCCATGAATATATTTGCTAGTGTAGGTGAGAGGGGGGAACCCATTGCGAGTCCTTGGGTCTACTTATAGAATTTTCCATTGAACGTGAAGAAATTATGGTTTAATGTGAGAGTTATAAGTTTTTTTATTAGAGAAAAGGGGTGAGAGAGGTTGACTTGATGCTGATTTAGGTACTGTTCGAGTAGATTTAACGTGAAGGGGACAGGGACAGAGGTAAATAGTGATTCAACGTCGAAACTGAGTAATTGGTGTGAAGAAGGGCTTATGTTTTTTATGCGTTGTAAAAATTCACTGCTGTCTTTTATATGTGAAGGGGAGATTAGGCCTATGAGAGGCTATCCACCACTCTCAAACCTCTCATAGGCCTAATCTCCCCTTTTCACATATAATAAGACAGCAGTGAATTTTAAACAACGCAATAAAAACCATAAGCCCTTCCTACACACCAATCTACTCAGTTTCGACCGTTGAATCACTATTTACCTCTGTCCCTGTCCCCCTTCACGCTTAAATACTACTCGAACAGTCCTCAATCAGCATCAAAGTCAACCTTCTCACCCTTTTTCTATAAAACACTTAAACTCTTCAATTTAAACCATAATTACTATATTGTTCAATGGAAAATTCTATAAGCAGACCCAAGGACTCGCAATGGGTTCCCCCCTCTCACCTACACTAGCAAATATATTCATGGAGTTACTGGAATTCTACCATATTTTACCCCACCACACCCTCAATAACTCTCATTGGCTCCGTTATGTCGACGATGTGTTCGCCGCCATACCCCATCATACAAACCCACAAGACATTCTAACCTTTATAAACAACATACATCCCTCCATATCATTCACTCACGAACTTTCGCACAACTACACTCTACCATTTCTGGACACGCTTCTTATGTGGAAAGACTCCCCCAATATCACACACACAGTATATAGAAAACCCACCTCCCCTCCTAACTACACCCACTGGTTCTCTGCCCACACCAAAAACATAAAAATAGCCACTCTCAGCAGTCTATATCTCAGAGCCCTAAGAATATGCTCTCCCAACCACTTAAATTCAGAAACCAAATTTCTACATACTACGTTCACCAAACTCAAATACCCCCCCCTACATAATCAACTTGGCTTACAAAAAAGCCAAAAAAAACTTTTATAACAACAAACAAAAAAATCAGAAAACTTCAAAAACTTTTTTGCCCCTTTCTTTCAATATAGAACATAAATTAAAACAACACATACCAAATTCAATCATATTAACTCACAATAACATATTCACTCTCCTAAACGCCTCTTCAAACCCCTCTAAACAAAGAAAACAATATTCAACAACAATGCGTAAATCAAAATCCGTGCTACAAAATTGCCCATCTGTAATATATTGGCAGAAACTAACGATTTATCCCGACGCATAACTCAACATCAAGCAGATTTAACTGACGACAATATGAACTCTGCACTCACCACCCATCGCACTAAAATGTATATGGATTCTGTTATTTTGACAAACATCACCACACTCAAAACCATAAATCAAGTACAAAGTAGAAAATAACAGAATCCATTTACATTTATAACACAAATAACTTTATAAATCAGCCGGATCAATTCACAGCCAGACACAATAACAAAAAATTCAATATGGTTTTCCTCAAAAGTATTTCACTGTCTAAAATACATAAAGACGCAACTCCAACTTAAAACTTTTCTGAAACTGACAAATACCCTCCGAGTCGGCAGGCCATCGCATTGTTGTAAATACATTCCATTTGAAAAGGTCCATCCGTAATGTTGGACGAAAGCTCATGGCTTCCCCACCCCAAGAATCCTTAATTTTGTCTCCCTGTTTTAACCTAATATTAAAATATTAAAAGTGTGTGCTTATAAAATATGTTATAATTACGAACGTTGAGTCATCGTGAACCAGACTTAGAAATAGAAAATAAATACCTATAATTAATATTTCTTAACAAAAATATTTTTACGCCAAGGGTGAGCAACTTATATATAAATATTTAAAACTACGTTTAAGTGGTTTATATCTACGTATATATCTATATATATATATATAATAATATATAATACTAATAAATATATAATTACTTATATATATAATATATCATAATTTATATATTACTATATTATATTATATATAATATTATACACTTTATAATAATATATATATATATATACTGTAATATATATATAATTATCATTTTATACTATATTATATAATGATATTTCATTATATATAATATAATATATATATATCATATATATATTAATACTATACTATACTCTATATTATATATATATATTATTATATGAATTATATATATATATATATATATATATATTTGTGTGGTGTATATATATATATATATATATATATATATATAATATAACTTTATTTTAAACTTTATATATATAGATATTTGTGTTCTCTATAACTTAATATTTAAACCCAATTACTTAAATATAATAATTAATTATATATTAATATAATTATATCATATATAATATACAAATAAATAATTTTGTGTATATATATATAATATATTATATATAGTGAATTGGACGATTAAATACGGAAATCCGGCTATCGGAAATCGGGGAGGAATCGGCCTGATTTTTCAGGAAATCGGATCGGGAATCGGAATCGGCCCAATTATAATCCGATTTCTTGATCCGATTCTTTTTGTATAACAAATCTGAAAATAAATTTTTAATTTTGATCTTTTTATTTCAAAGACAATATTTCGAAGTCTGCCAATTTAATTTGATTTTTAAATTTTCAGACATCTTCGACCTGAAATCTAATTTTAATTAAAGAAAACTGATTGAGCGCGACTCATCTTTACATAGGCCTAAGATACATCATGTTAGGTATTTTCCAGACAGGGCAAGACATTTTGGCAATGTTTCGTTAGTCCTGTTATGAATGTAATATATTTTGATAATTATATACCCGTGAAGCTCGTAAGTGAGCAGTGAAATATTTGCCTTGTAGGCTTGTAATAATTAGAGCTATTGAATATGAATATAAATGCTATTCTTCGAGTTTCACCTTTTCACGTATCTCACACAGCATTTTCAAATATAAGTGATTGTCTTCAAAATGATATGGAACAATTCAATATTCCTGCTAATAAAATTCATGTATAGTAAGGGATAACGCACACCTAAATATGCTGCAAGGAGTTACACAAGCAGGATTCCAGATAACTTACTCTCGCTTTTACACTCTTTTGACAACTTAGATGGTGAAATTCCCTTGAATGATGTTAAAACAAAGGAGATGTAAAAAAAAATATATATCCATATGCAAACAAATTCGTAGCTTCATTTTAATCAAACTCGACCCCAAGCTATATTTTCCAGGTACGAAAGAATATCAACTAGATTTAAATTTACCACAGCACAGATTTATTCAGGATATACAATCCAGATGTAATAGCCAGTATCATATATGCTTTTAAAAAATTTTGAACAAAAAAGACGCTCTCATTTCATATGCAGTGATCATTCAAAACCCTGTATGCTTAGAAACAATGAAAGTTCTTGAAAAATGATAAAAATAATTAAAAATTTTTGTTGATTGTACAAAATTTATTGACCACAAGGAATCAATGGCATCGCAATAATCCCAAATATGAAAATGATTTTGCATTTTTTTTATTTAAAAAGAGCCTCAGAAAAAAAGAACTATTTTGAGGGACTTGGGCTACAGTATCAGCATGGAAAATTCAGTAAAACAATAGATTCAGCATTTTACTTTAACTGATAAGAAATCTGTGCTTGCTACCTAATCTGATCCACGCTTGAAATTACTTCCTTGAGGATGATTATAGCAATATAAAAAATGGAATCTTATTCAAGCAATGGATGTGCGAAAAATTAAATAGTTGTAATTAAAGGAAAGGATAACAGTCTTCCACTACTATTAAACCAATTTTCCATATTAGAGCCACAAGGAATCTAATGGCATCGGCAATAAATCCCAATATGAAAATATTTGCAATTTTTTTTTAAAAAACGAGATAAGAAAAAAAGAACTATTTGAGGAACTTTGGTTCTACAGTATCAGCATGGAAAAAATTCAGTAAAAATATGATTCAGCATTTACTTTACTGATAAGAATCTTGTGCTGCTACCATATCTTGATCCACGCTTTAAAATTACAGTCCTATCAGGATCGATATAACAAATAAACATGTGACCAGATTGTTCAAGCAATGGATGTGGCAAGATCATTGATGTTGTATAAAGAAAAGGAAAACAGTTTCCACTACTTTAAAACCAATTTTCAGATTTTTACTTCATTTATCAACAGAATGGGGCGGAAAAAAGTGATACCTGAATGATAAATCTAGATTTTTAACTTCAGATTTTGAAAAGTTGTTTTTCGGCAATTTATAGAGAAAAGACCTTTAAAAAACAGCAAAGAAACTCATTCCAAGGAGAAAGACACATATATTGAAAAAAATTGAAGATGTTATATAAAAGTAAAATCAATCAGCCAATATAAAAAATATGAAACTTATTAAAATTCAGAAATCCCCTTACAATGGGGTCATCGAATAAAGGAACCTTACAGCATTTGGGTGGTACCTTGCTAGAAAATATTTCAAGCTCGCACCCCCTTTTCCGTTGGAAAGTGAAAACGATTCTTCAAAGAATTGGAGGAATCAATTAATTCTCCTAAAAAATCGGATGCACTCAGAACGGGGAGAAAGTTTAATGTTTTTGCACTACAACTTAAGAATCATGATTTAACTACAAATAAATAATGATAATTTTGCTTCATGATCTTACTTTTAGTAAATAAGAAGGTATTTTTTTTTTAACAAAAAAAGAAAAAAATGTTCATTTATTGTAAGAACTTTTAAATACTTGCATATATTTTAAAATCTGTTAAATAAATAAAAAGTAATTAACTATTATTTCTTTACAAAGATAAAATATAAGAGATTCTATAACATTTAATTATAAGGTTTTTAAATATCTAATATTAGTTGATTTAGCAAAATCAATCAATTAGGTATATTATTATAATATATATATTTATATTATTATATATATATATATATATATATATATATATAATAAATAATATATATTATATATATATATATAGTAATAATATATATATATATATAAATATATATATATAATATATATATATATATATATAATATATATATATATATATATATATATATTATAATATATATAATATTATATTATATATATATTTATATACGGTATATATATAATTGGAATCGGAATCGGAATCGGAATCGGAATCAGAATCAGCACTTTTGACTGGTATCAGAATCGGAATCGACATCGGCTGGAAATTTGGAATCGTCCCATCACTAATATATATATATAATTATATTATATATAATATATATATATATATATATACTATATAATATATATATATATATATATATATTATATATATATATATTAAAAACAAATTAATATATATATTATATAATAAATATATATATATATATATGATATATTATATATATATAATATTATATATATATATATATATATACATACATATTATACATACATAATAATATATATTTAATTAAATTTATTATAATATATATGTACATAATATATACTTTACAATATTATTGCATGAGTGTATATACACTTATAAATTAATCTTAAATTATAAATATTATTTATGTTTGGAGTATGCGTTAGTCTATACTGCTTAATAATATAATAGTTCGTTTATGTATATCATTATAAATACTCGATAATAATCATTATGATACACTTTATTTTAATAATTACCATAAAAGTATTAATGAATATTTGCAAAGAAATTTATAAATAACCTTGATAATTAATAATATAATTCATTATAATAATTTAATAAGTTGTTTAATATTACTTATATATATTCATCTCATTATAATTATATTTATATATATATATATAATATATATATATATATATTATATATATATATATATATATATATATATTAGTAATATATTAATACATTATATAATATAATATAACTGATGATGTTTATAGCTAGTTTCCAAACGACTAAAATTACTATACATTGAAAGTTGCACCTACGACAGTTATTCTCAAACATATCATTAATGGTGGACAGTAATTTAAAAATGACAATTTTCATTATTCAGCATGTTAATAATTAAAATTCTGTATAATTAAAAACATACCATTTTGTTTATGTATACACTTTATAATATTATCAATTGATGGATCAAAATTAATGGTGAATAAATGTTTATAATAGAAACTAAGTTTCAACGCATAATATCGAAACTTTTAACAATAAACTCCCATCTTGTGTTTTATATTAACACTGTGTTCAGAATGATTGAAGTGCAAACCGTCCAATCTACGACATGCTTCTGCAATGTTTCATTTTATTATATCCATTTTTTAAGAAAAGTTTTTTTAAGAAAAATATCCCCATAAATATAAAAATTATAAGATGCGGAATTAATCTTTTTTTTTTTAATGTATTTTAAATATTATAATAAAATAAAAAATAAAAGTTTAAATGTGGTCAAATGTAAAAGTAATAATATTTGTATAAAAACCTGATTATATATATATGTAATTTTTTATTATAACTTTGTTCACGACTTTTTTCGTTAGAAATAAATAATCTGGATTTCTTCTTTTTTGTCTTATTAGCCTTAAAAGAAATAATTCGTAGCGCTTGCTTAACAACTAAAGAGAAATTTGCTAAATCACAGAATCAATTTAAGCGGAAAATATCAGTCGAACCACCTACGAAGCCAACGAAGAAGCAGCTCTGCAAAGAAAGTTGAACTTTCTCGTCTCTCACAAGATACAGTTGGGCTGCCTCAGTCTCTTCCCACGAAGTGGACTGGAGACTACAAGATCTCTGACTGCCCACACGTCTCTCCCTATCTTGAGCTCTACCAAGAAGGACTCTTAGGAACCTCCTCATGGAATCATACTCAAGAACCTTTGGAAGATCTTCAAGAGTATCTCCTGCCGGTGGATGGTCTCCGTTGATGGTGTTTTCACTGACCCCCATCTCGAGAATTCTCCAGTTACGTCTACCAACCTAAAAAGTAGTTTAACTCTTAAAGAGATAATTTCGCAGGTAGCCGCTGAGGTACTGTCAATAGAGATAATTTTACAGAAAAAAAAAAAAAGTTTTTTTTAATAAAAAACAAAAAAAAAAATTAAACCTCCCCCCCCTTTTCCCTGGGGTTTTTCCCCCATCCCCCCCTTCCCAGATTGTCCCAAGTTGGGCCAGAAGATAAACACCCCACCCCTATCCCTGTTTAGCCCGATCTTTAAAACAACGAGCAATCTCGTGCAGGATTCACCTACCACCACCCACTATGTGCCTTGCCTTAGCCGGACTTCCATCCGAACCAGTCCGAGGCTTACCTGAGAGTCGAGCAGACTGAAACCATGAGCTCGCATACACAAAATCCTTAGCCCCAAACGTTACTACGCAAATAAAGGACGGCTTAACGTCCAAAATAAATCTGGTTTATAGGTAGTGCAGTTAAAGAGTTACACCCGATAACTAATTTGCATTCCACCATCCAATATTAGCCAGTTCACAAATTGCTGAATAAATCCTCCGTCGCTATAATATTTTGTCATACAACAAGATATTAGAATATCATACATCTGAGTGGTGGACCATAAATAAACTTATAATAGATATAACCAGAACGCGGCAACCTATATGAATTGGTGAATCCTAGAGCTGAACTATAATTTATACCACGAAGCAAATTGGCAGAACGATCAAAGGACATGGATAACAATCAAAAGAGAGGCGAGAAATCCATTTCACAATGAAGAATTAAAACCCCCAACTTTTGGAACTTTTCAGTCCCGATCATGGTTTCGTGTCATGATAGCACAATTTCATCTCGCTAACATAAGGGTCCTCACGAATTAAGTACTTTCATGTTATGTCGCAAATTCCACCTGAAATTTTGGACAGAATATCCCAAAGCCGAACTTGATGCAGAAAATTATGACCGTTTCAAAGCGGCGGTCATAAAATACTTACGCAGAAAAATCTAAGGTGGAGCCTTTATAATGATCTACTTTCCAAAAAGGTCTAACAGTTGCAACAACCATCTTATCTATCTACAGATATGATTCGGCATGGCAGAAGAAATTAAATATAAAGGTAACACGGACTTGGGTTGTACAGTCGCAATTTTTTGAAAAAAACTCTACTCCGAGTCACATTAGCACCAGCTTAAAGCCGCACGTCATCTTCCTAACTCTCCCACTCTCAAACAGATTGGGAGATATTATGCATAAATGACATGCATTGTTTATCTAAAAGATCCCACATACTCCTGTCAACTACATGCGCTGTATCAATCCCCTGCCATAACCGCCATTGCCCCCTCCACTCCGACTCCAATACTCAAATGATCAAGAAGACAACCACTACTTTCATGAGAAACCTGGCGCCGTTCCAATCGAAAATTCAAACCACGACCAAAGGTGTGTAGCGGCCACATTTATTATGGACCAATCGCCTCTAAAGCTGTAAAACCCTATGTCGTACATGGCCCAACAATAAAACAGGACTAAACATCCTCCTTAATTCTACGACTCCATATCAAGACAGCATCAACACCTAACTCCGTCGGAAAACTTAACAAGGAGCAAGTTGACTTTGGCCGTGTCAACTTCGCAGTTAACAAAAGATGTACAGATTTTTGGCACCATGCACCAGTTTTTACTAGATACCCCATGGAGCCACTATATCTACCTTTCCATATTAAACATGGTCTCTAAACCATGACGCTTGCAATACCCTTCAAACGTCACTGTTCGCAGCCAATGGCTCGCACCATAAAGTGTCATGTAAGTTGTGGCAATACTAATACAGTATATTCCAAAATTAAGAGAAAGAATTCAACCTCTGGACAATTTACATAATGTAAGCAGTAAATATACTATGCCTATATTGGAATGGATTTTCTCACAATCTTTTGGTTATCCTAATTGACTGTGGACAAAGAACATTGCAAGATACTTATACTACTCTTTTAGCTCCGTCGAAAATAACCTCTGAGGAAGTACCATCTTCACGCTCAATCTTCAAGTGAAAAAATAAAAAACTCAGCCATAACTTCACTCCTACAAGATTTCCCGTCCTTAATTTCACCTATAGACATCAACAATCTAGTAATTAAAGATAATGGACCAAAACACTACATAGAAACTGGTGATTCAACCCCAGTTTTTGCCAGAGCTCGCCGATTACCTGACGACAAGTTAAAGGCAGCAAAAGCTGAATTTGACATTCTTCTAAAAAGTGGAATAGTGAGGACAAGTAAATCTGCATGGGCGTCTCATTTACACCTCGTGCCTAAGAAAACACCTGGAACATGGAGACCTTGTGGGGATTTCAGAGCCCTTAACAGCATAACAAAACAGGATAGATATCCCATTCCACACATTCAGAGCCTATCTCAACGCCTGCATAACTCTAATCCATATTCTCAAGATTACCTTCAAAAGGCTTTCAACCAAATCCCGTCCATTAGACCACAGAAAATATAGAGAACAAACCGCCAGTCATCACTACCTCATTTGGTCTCTTCGAATTTTTATCTATATGCCTTTTGGTTTAAAGAACGCGGGAAAGCTACATTTCAAAGAGTAAATGGACTCCATCATTCAAGTATGACTTTCCCCTTCGTGTACTTACCCTTATTTAGACGATGTCTCATTTTATTCTAACATCCAACTGAACCATACGCAAATCAATCTGAAACAAGTTTTAAACTCCTCCAAGAAAAAGGTTTTAAAATCTCTTTAGAAAAATGTGAATTTAACCAATCTTCACTCAATTTTCTCGGCTACACCGTGTCTTCAGAAGGCCTATGTCCTCCCAACGAAAAGAAAGAATCCATCTCAAGTTTTCCTCTACCGTGCGATTCAGCATCCCTACGAAGATACCTTGGGATGTTAGGATACTACAGAAGATTTATCCCTAATTTTGCCAAAATCGTCTTCCCATTATCTGAAAAAGCCAAGTTTCATCCCAAGGATAAATCTCTTGAATGGACTCCAGAAGAAGTGACAGCTTTTCAAGATACTAAGGAAGCTCTTCAAAATGCCCTAACCCTCCCTTTCTCTTTACCTAATGTCTCACATTTACAACTAGTAACTGACAGCAGTCAGACTTCAATCGGAGCAGCATTACACCAGATGATTGATGGTCAACCTGTTCCCATTGACTTCTACAGCAAGAAGTTATCAGATCCCCAAAGAAGATATTCTGCTTTCGACAGAGAACTTTTGGCAGCATATTATGCTGTCCTTCATTTTAAACACATGTTAGAGGGAAGAGTTGTCACCCTTTGCACAGATCACAAACCTCTTGTTTCCGCTTTCTACTCCAAAAATCCTGCAAAAAGTGATCGTCAACAGCGACATCTCTCAGTACTAACAGAATATATTTCTACAGCAAATTATATCAGAGGAGCAGACAACATGGTGGCCGACACTTTTTCCCGGATTCATTCGGTATCAGTTGACGCTGTCGATTTGCCCGCAATAGCTCACCTTCAAGAAAAAGATGAAGAAATCAAGACCTATCATGATCGCCTTCATAATTATCCCCTGCAGGACAACCTCAAGATATGGTGCGATACCTCTACTTCTTTTCCCAGACCATTTCTTCCGAAGCCAGCTCGCCTTCAAATATTTAATACGTTGCATCAAATGTCCCATCCTGGTATCAAAGGTACTTTACGACTGATCAAGAAAAGATATTTTTGGCCTTGTATGGATCGTGACATTAGGCTTTTTGTACGCACTTGTGAGCAGTGCCAGCTGTCTAAAGTCCATCGTCACACCAAACCAACGGTCACTCCATTAGAAATTCCTTCTTCAAGATTCGAAACAGTTCATATAGATATAGTGGGTCCTTTTTCACCTTCAGCATTTTGTGGATCTTCTTCTCCAGTTTTTCGCTATCTACTTACCTGCATCGACCGAAACACAAAATGGGCTGAAGCCTTCCCAATTACAAACACTACAGCAAAATCTGTTGCCTATGCTTTTATGCAGTGGATATCCAGATTCGGTGTTCCTCTCTATGTGATTTCCGACAGAGGTCCTCAATTCGAAAGCGAGTTCTTCAGTGAGTTGTCACATATGATTGGTTTCCATCGTCTTCGAACAACCTCTTACCACCCACAAACAAATTCCCAGATAGAAAGGTTTCACCGATCTCTCAAGACTGCCTTGATGGCACGTAAAGGAAACTGGCTTCTGTCTTTACCCATCACTCTACTTGGTCTCAGATGCATTCCAAACGATTCCGGTTATTCCGCCTTTGAAGCAGTAACTGGAAAAACTCCACTTTGTCCTATGGACATTCTTCAATCTTCTCCTAACAACAAGCAAGAAATGGATTTTTTTATGAAGAAATTTATCACCCACATGAAAGAATTGGACTTTAGAGACCTTCCTACTTTTCACTCCTTCAACAATTCTTCATATATTCCGGAGGCACTCAAGACCTGTTCTCATGTCTTCCTAAGGACTGATAGGATCAGAAAACCCTTAGAAGCTCCCTATAGTGGTCCTTTCAAAGTCCTTCAACGAATGCCACATTGTTTCAAGATAGAACTCAGGAATGGTCAAACTACAGTAGTCTCAATTAGCCGTTTAAAACCTGCTTTTATGGAAACGGTAACGTCAACGATTCCTGATGTCCCTGATGATCCTGATGTCTCTGATGATCCTGATGTCCCTGATGATCCTGATGTCCCTGATGATCCTGATGTCGCTGATGATCGTGATGTCCCTGATGATGTCTCTGATGACCTTGATGATCCTGATGTCGCTGACGCCGCCGATGTTCCTGATGTCCCTGACGTTGCTGATGTCCTAAGGATTCCTACTGTCCCTATTCTTCCAAGTGCCCCCCTTACTAGACGAAACCCTCCCCGTAGAGTCCGCTTCAGGATGGAAGCCACTCAAAGCCCCTCTTAGTGATTACATAAAATACTAATAATAAAAGAAATAAACACTCCCTAATAGAGTCCGCTTCAGGATAGAAGCCACTCAGTGCCCCTTTTAGTGATTTTATCAAATATATAAAAAAAAGAAATACACATTTCCTAATAGAGTCCGTTTCAGGATAGAATCCACTCAGTCCCTTTCTTTAAGTGTTCCCCTCAGCACCGGTTCCTCTTCATGATGTAAGTCACTCCGTGTTTTGGTGGGGAAGTAAATATATAGTGAAGTGTTTAAGCTAGTTTCCCCAAACGAAAATACTTACAGAATGAACCATAAAAGAAAAAGTAACAGAAATATCAATAAGTCTATTAAATTTAAAAATGACTTATTTTCATTATTCAAATGTTAATAATTAAAAATTGTATATTAAAAATATTACATTTGTTATATTATATTATAAATATTATCAATATTGATAAATATATATATTTTTATTAAAAATAATAATTTAAGGGCAAGATCCAATTTTGGGCATTTTGGGCTGGGGCTGGCCCCCATTTTCACCCCACCTAAAAATGGACATAAAATTCGGAATTTTCAGCCGATTTTGACTATATAAACACCAAAATGTAGCTTTTTTTGCCCTCTAAAACGTTGATTTCCGGTGTTTTTCTGTGACTGTAGTCATTCTTTCAGAATTTTCAATTTTTCAAAATTCATGAAAATTCATGTTTCTGACATTTTTGGAGGCAACTTCCAGAATTTTTTACAAAATGACTTCAAACTTGAAATATGCATAGATAGGTCCATTATCTAAAAAAGTACAGAAGTACTTTTTCGATTTTTTGAGTTTTGTGCTCAGCGTCCACCAATTTCCAAACAATTTTTTTTTTGAATTTTGAAAATGAAAAATTGCGATAAATTTTTTTTTGTTGGCGAAGTGGATGAAATTTTCAGGGCTTTTGTAGTCGGGGAGGTGCACATTTTTTACTTAGATTATTTCTTTGTATATGTATTAGTTTTGATTTGTTCTTAGAACAAATTTTTCCAAAAAAAAATTTTTCAAAATTTTTTAAAAAAATTTTTGAGTATAACAAAAATATTATCTAAGTTAAAAAATGCATTCTTTCCCGACTAACACATGCCCTTTGAAATATCATCCACTTCACTTGAACAAAAAAAAAAATTATCGCAATTTTTTCAATTTCAAAATTCAAAAAAAAAAAAAAAAGGGGTGGAAATTGGTGGACGCTGAGCACAAAAACTAAAAAAAATCGGAAAAAGTACTTCTGTACTTTTTTAGATAATGGACCTACTATTGCATAATTTCAAGTTTGAAAGGTCATTTTGTTAAAAAATCT
>JABUQX010050667.1:30000-33517 GCA_015478945.1 Trachelipus rathkii
CTTTATTATATGAAAAAACAAGGATTACGGTTTGGTCTTTACTCCTGAAATACTTCTAAGCATCAATTTACTAGTTCTGATTTTATACTAATTGAAAATATTTTACCTTAATTGGTTCGATATTTTGAAGAGAATTACTAAAAAATTAAGCCTTTGCTAATTCAGGTTCTCCTCTAATATCACAAGTAATAACATTTGTCTTTGGTGTCACGTGTCATAGATATTCTTCTACCAGACCCTCAGATTTCGAGGCTGAAGAGGGAATTAAATCAGCTGCACAAACAATGAATTCAGAGTTTACTCGAAGAGTAGATAATTTTGAAAAGAAATTTCTTGTATTCCATCGCAATGTATCTAGATGCTCGATATAAAGGGAAATTTTTTCGAGCATACTTCTCATCCTTTGAAGTGAAGTTCAGAAAAGAAAATAACAAAACATGTAAGCGCACATATTCATTCATATATCACTCGGAAAAAGATATCACCTATCTAACAGAACCAGTCCTTAAAGAATTTAATATCCTGCAGAAAAAACAATCTCCTCAATCATCCGAGCCGAAAAACCCTGTTTGAAAGCTCTATTTGAATGCCTCATTTAACAATCATCAGTTCCAGTAATGATGATAAAATAACTAGCATCGCTAACTAAAACGCGCTTCTCGGAATATAGCTTGGTATAGCATATACTCTAAAAGAAAAAAATGAATTGATTCAGAAGATGATCCTTTTAATGTGGTGGAAGATGAGATCTTCAGCCCGAACATACAAATTCGAAGAGTTGAATTCACTGACTTCAAACATTCTGGTAACATGTCATTTAGACCTTCAGATTTAATTTATACATGGAAATGTTACATCTTGAGTAGAGAGAGGTAGATATTGCAAATTTGAACATATCAATGTTCACTACTATAGGATATAATAAAATATAACTTAAAAAATTACTTGACGCCCTTAAAATAGCTCTTAGTAGTATAGTAGCACATTTATCCGTCTCATTTTTCCAATTTATAATAACTAACAGTTTTTTAGTGCTATGAAGCAAATTAAAACTCGAATCATTCTTCTATGATACATAATGATACAGTTACTCTTTGCATTAAGATCGCGAGTAACAATAACTAACAGAATGTTATTAAAGAGAGTATCACTAGATGCTTCAGTTTCTGGCCAACCAACTATCAGTGTTTTTCGTGTTCGCGAAAAAGCTCTGACATTACGTAAGAGTTCATTCCTCCTTTATATGATAATTTTGAGAAAATTCGCAATCCAATTGGCCAGCCACAGAGCCAAACATCAACAATATTATAGTCGAGGTCTTGTCATATTTTTACTTCCATTTAGGCTTTTAGGGTCCACATATTTACCCCTCACTATCTCCAATTCGGTTCTTGAAAAAATATTCATTTAGTTAGCGTTTTGTTCTCGATGTTCAAGGACTTAAAAGCATCGGTTGTTTCATTTATTTTAGATCCAATCTTCTTTCATCAAATCTGAGGCTACTAGAAACCACAGGCATAAAAGAAGTAAATTTTCTTCGAAAAATCCTCTATTAAGGGTGCCACAATTTCCAATTTTACTAGTGGGAGATAAACTTAGTGGTTTAATAACCTCATTATGAGTGTTTGTTACAGTCTTTCAACGCAACATATTCGTGTAGAGGATAATTGACTCACTAGTAGTGGACTTCACGGGGATCAGTGAAGGAAGACTTAGTTTTATAGGAAGAGGGTATAGATATGCCTTCGAAAATCGAAAAGCATACCGACTTAGATGGGATCCATTTACTTTCTCTCAATGATATTGAGAAGTTCAACTCCCTGCGTGTATGTGTGGATTAAGGAAGAAACTTTTATTAAAATTCTTTTGCCGGAAATTATCCTATCACAGTATAGTTACGCAGAGTGTAGCGAAAAATGAATGTAACGATCAGGTACAGAGTAATGTGGATATTGTGCATATGAGAGTATAAAGGAACCGACGATCTATGCTAGTAAGGGATATCTTGTAGCCTAATATGATACTAGCCTGACGTTTATAAGGGTCGTGTTACTTAAATTTCTTAGTGATCAGGAATGGTCTTAGTTGTGTTGAGTGAACAAGGCACAGATTCAATAAGTTAAAACATTAGACTGTGACAAGGGCCCAATGTAGGCTACAGCGAGATGCTAGGCTCTCATGTTGTGATGACTGGAAGAAGACCGTTTGCACAGATCCACGGTCAATGTTGAGTAGGTATAAATGACTGCAGACTAAAAGTACATATTGCGAGAGGGTGGAATTGTCATCAAAGGGTGACGTTAGTGAGGCATTGACTACAGGGAACTGAGAACAATGCTATTGTGGAAGACATATGGATTGTAGTCTTGCCTTTGGGCCCTGATTAATTGGCTTAAAGAGAAAAAAAAAAGGAAGGAAAAGTTCCACAAGGGGTTTTAGTCTAGATGTAACTATTGTCCACAATCGCCAAAAAAGGTGATTCACAATGAGGCATCATGTATGACTTTACTTATCAAAACTCTCTTTCTGGTTTTTGGTTGAACATTATTCGAGAAGTGCAACAAGTCACCCCCATTGAGGCAGGACGGTTTGACCGATGGTAATTGTTCATAGACCTCAATAGAATAGCCACGTTGGTTTCTCCAACATCATTCAATGGTAACGCTAACTTCTTCTAAACTCGCTTACTTGTCAAGTGTGATATGGCGCTAGGAGACTCAAGGGTGCACTAACCGATGTCCTATTATAACGGAGAGGTAGATGGGAAGGACTCCACAGGGGAATTGAAAGCATCATACCAAGTTATGTGTATTGCGTAGCCCCGAATATTTAAAGGACTTATACTATGAGGCTAGGATTGATGGATGAGGTGAACCATGTAATGAGCAGTCTTATTTCCGAGAAAACACACTTATAGACCCATAGATAATCATGTATCACGTTTGATTTATGCGAGAAAGGGGTGACCATGTATAATGGATATTATTTGGGCCTGTTAGAGTTTTAGATGCTAAACATTATTATTTTAAGCTCAAGAGATGGCACACGCTTTACTGGATGATGGAATTATGTGGTCAAAAATAAACGCAACAAAGTAACGGATCTTAGGCAATATCAGGGTCATCATTAAAAGAGCAGGCACACCCATATTATATCACATCACTGATTTGGACACAGTTATGGATAACTTGTTAATTGATAATAACCCTGGACTATTAAAAAATAACGTAATCAAGTGTTACTGTTGCAAGCCCCTGACAGTATTAGTGTTGCTTGAGAGAGTGCATTGCAGGTCATAGAAGAAGTTCTAATTTAGAAATGATGGGAAGGATTGAGTGTTTACAGTACTGTGATCAATCTTAGTACATGTATTAGACATATGTATGGAGTGATGATAGTAAATGTCTTATGGTTCAAGATGTGGGTGTGCCTTATAATATTTATCGGATTTGCAGAGATGATATTGGCTGAAATTTGGGGAGATAATAAATGTAATAGCTTGTAAGAGCGGAGTTAA